>OY821521.1:108255125-108257625 GCA_963682025.1 Cordilura impudica
AATTTTAAATTTTTAATTTTTAATTTTTAATTTTTAATTTTCAATTTTTAATTTTTAATTTTTAATTTTTAATTCTTAATTTTTAATTTTAAATTTTTAATTTTAAATTTTTAATTTTATATTTTATAATTTTTAATTTTTAATTTTTAATTTTTAATTTTTAATTTTTAATTTTCAATTTTTAATTTTTAATTTTTAATTTTTAATATTTAATATTTAATTTTTAATTTTTTATTATTAATTTTTAATTTTTAATTTTTAATTTTTAATTTTTAATTTTTAATTTTTAATTTTTAATTTTTAATTTTTAATTTTTAATTTTTAATTTTTAATTTTTAATTTTTAATTTTTAATTTTTAATTTTTAATTTTTAATTTTTAATTTTTAATTTTTAATTTTTAATTTTTAATTTTTAATTTTTAATTTTTAATTTTTAATTTTTAATTTTTAATTTTTAATTTTTAATTTTTAATTTTTAATTTTTAATTTTTAATTTTTAATTTTTAATTTTTAATTTTTAATTTTTAATTTTTAATTTTTAATTTTTAATTTTTAATTTTTAATTTTTAATTTTTAATTTTTAATTTTTAATTTTTAATTTTTAATTTTTAATTTTTAATTTTTAATTTTTAATTTTTAATTTTTAATTTTTAATTTTTAATTTTTAATTTTTAATTTTTAATTTTTAATTTTTAATTTTTAATTTTTAATTTTTAATTTTTAATTTTTAATTTTTAATTTTTAATTTTTAATTTTTAATTTTTAATTTTTAATTTTTAATTTTTAATTAATAATTTTAATTTTTAATTTTTAATTTTTAATTTTTAATTTTTAATTTTTAATTTTTAATTTTTAATTTTTAATTTTTAATTTTTAATTTTTAATTTTTAATTTTTAATTTTTAATTTTTAATTTTTAATTTTTAATTTTTAATTTTTAATTTTTAATTTTTAATTTTTAATTTTTAATTTTTAATTTTTAATTTTTAATTTTTAATTTTTAATTTTTAATTTTTAATTTTTAATTTTTAATTTTTAATTTTTAATTTTTAATTTTTAATTTTTAATTTTTAATTTTTAATTTTTAATTTTTAATTTTTAATTTTTAATTTTTAATTTTTAATTTTTAATTTTTAATTTTTAATTTTTAATTTTTAATTTTTAATTTTTAATTTTTAATTTTTAATTTTTAATTTTTAATTTTTAATTTTTAATTTTTAATTTTTAATTTTTAATTTTTAATTTTTAATTTTTAATTTTTAGTTTTTAATTTTTAATTTTTAATTTTTAATTTTTAATTTTTAATTTTAAATTTTTAATTTTTAATTTAAATTTTTAATTTTTAATTTTTAATTTTTAATTTTTAATTTTTAATTTTTAATTTTTAGTTTTTAGTTTTTAATTTTTAATTTTTAATTTTTAATTTTTAATTTTTAATTTTTAATTTTTAATTTTTAATTTTTAATTTTTAATTTTTAATTTTTAATTTTTAATTTTTAATTTTTAATTTTTTATTTTTAATTTTTAATTTTTAATTTTTAATTTTGAATTTTGAATTTTGAATTTTTAATTTTTAATTTTTAATTTTTAATTTTTAATTTTTAATTTTTAATTTTTAATTTTTAATTTTTAATTTTTAATTTTTAATTTTTAATTTTTAATTTTTAATTTTTAATTTTTAATTTTTAATTTTTAATTTTTAATTTTTAATTTTTAATTTTTCATTTTTAATTTTTAATTTTTAATTTTTAATTTTTAATTTTTAATTTTGAATTTTTAATTTTTAATTTTTAATTATTAATTTTTAATTTTTAATTTTTAATTTTTAATTTTTAATTTTTAATTTCTAATTTTAAATTTTTAATTTTTAATTTTTAATTTTTAATTTTTAATTTTTAATTTTTAATTTTTAATTTTTAATTTCTAATTTTTAATTTTTAATTTTTAATTATTAATTTTTAATTTTTAATTTTTAATTTTTAATTTTTAATTTTTAATTTTTAATTTTTAATTTTTAATTTTTAATTTTTAATTTTTAATTTTTAATTTTTAATTTTTAATTTTTAATTTTTAATTTTTAATTTTTAATTTTTAATTTTTAATTTTTAATTTTTAATTTTTAATTTTTAATTTTTAATTTTTAATTTTTAATTTTTAATTTTTAATTTTTAATTTTTAATTTTTAATTTTTAATTTTTAATTTTTAATTTTTAATTTTTAATTTTTAATTTTTAATTTTTAATTTTTAATTTTTAATTTTTAATTTTTAATTTTTAATTTTTAATTTTTAATTTTTAATTTTTAATTTTTAATTTTTAATTTTTAATTTTTAATTTTTAATTTTTAATTTTTAATTTTTAATTTTTAATTTTTAATTTTTAATTTTTAATTTTTAATTTTTAATTTTTAATTTTTAATTTTTAATTTTTAATTTTTAATTTTTAATTTTTAATTTTTGATTTTTAATTTTTAATTTTTAATTTTTAATTTTGAATTTTTAA
>OY821521.1:108267625-108275125 GCA_963682025.1 Cordilura impudica
TTTTTAATTTTTAATTTTTAATTTTTAATTTTTAATTTTTAATTTTTAATTTTTAGTTTTTAATTTTTAATTCTTAATTTTTAATTTTTAATTTTTAATTTTTAATTTTAAATTTTTAATTTGTAATTTGTAATTTGTAATTTTTAATTTTTAATTTGTAATTTTTAATTTTTAATTTTTAATTTTTAATTTTTAATTTTTAATTTTTAATTTTTAATTTTTAATTTTTAATTTTTAATTTTTAATTTTTAATTTTTAATTTTTAATTTTTAATTTATTTTTAATTTTTAATTTTTAATTTTTAATTTTATATTTTAAATTTTTAATTTTTAATTTTTAATTTTTAATTTTTAATTTTTAATTTTTAATTTTTAATTTTTAATTTTTAATTTTTAATTTTTAATTTTCAATTTTTAATTTTTAATTTTTAATTTTTAATTTTTAATTTTTAATTTTTAATTTTTAATATTTAATATTTAATTTTTAATTTTTAATTTTTAATTTTTAATTTTTTATTTTTAATTTTTAATTTTTAATTTTTAATTTTTAATTTTTAGTTTTTAATTTTTAATTTTTAATTTTTAATTTTCAATTTTTAATTTTTAATTTTTAATTTTTAATTTTTAATTTTTAATTTTTAATTTTTAATTTTTAATTTTTAATTTTTAATTTTTAATTTTTAATTTTTAATTTTTAATTTTTAATTTTAAATTAATAATTTTTAATTTTTAATTTTTAATTTTTAATTTTTAATTTTTAATTTTTAATTTTTAATTTTTAATTTTTAATTTTTAATTTTTAATTTTTAATTTTTAATTTTTAATTTCCAATTTTTAATTTTTAATTTTTAATTTTAAATTTTTAATTTTTAATTTTTAATTTTTAATTTTTAATTTTTAATTTTTAATTTTTAATTTTTAATTTTTAATTTTTAATTTTTAACGTTTAATTTTTAATTTGTAATTTTTAATTTTTAATTTTTAATTTTTAATTTTTAATTTTTAATTTTTAATTTTTAATTTTTAATTTTTAATTTTTAATTTTTAATTTTTAATTTTTAATTTTTAGTTTTTAATTTTTAATTCTTAATTTTTAATTTTTAATTTTTAATTTTTAATTTTTAATTTTAAATTTTTAATTTGTAATTTGTAATTTGTAATTTTTAATTTGTAATTTTTAATTTTTAATTTTTAATTTTTAATTTTTAATTTTTAATTTTTAATTTTTAATTTTTAATTTATAATTCATAATTTTTAATTTTTAATTTTTAATTTGTAATTTTTAATTTGTAATTTTTAATTTTTAATTTTTAATTTTTAATTTTTAATTTTTAGTTTTCAATTTTTAATTTTTAATTTTTAATTTTAAATCTTTAATTTGTAATTTGTAAGTTTTAATTTGTAATTTGTAATTTTTAATTTTTAATTTTTAATTTTTAATTTATAATTTTTAATTTTGTGACGGTGACCTTTTTTTGCTCTGCACTGTATCAGAAGAATTTCTGGTACAGGCAGAATAAGAAAGAAGAAAAAAATAATAACCTTGATCTTGAAATTATTTTCAAGTTCAAGTATGTACATATAAACAACACCTTATATGTTAATAGGTTGATGGCATTTTTTTTAGCAAACTGATGTATGGCGTTTTGTTCTCTTCATTTTGTTGTATTAAATCATGAACACATTCATATGCAATCATGCTGGTCAAACCACGTATTTTCTTGTATTGATCTCACTTGCTCTCATAGTCATATATGAGTGTGAGTGTTATAAATACTAGAGAATATTATGAATGCATATGAATGTTCTAATTGAATTGGTGGTTACTTTATTTTTTTAATAAACAGGTTTTTATCTGAAGATGAATGAATGAAGATGAGAAGGCTAAGCTAATGTAATAAAGTAAAAAATTGAAATGAGGGAGTTGAAGTTTGGCATTTGAAAGAAAAGGTTGAGAAAAAAAACCTCCGTAAAATTAAAAAAAAAAAATTTAGTTTTAATTTAGAATTAAAGAAATAAGAAAAGACATAAAATAAAGTAAAGTTAAGTGAAATTAAAAGTAGTGTAAAATTTAAGAAATAAAAACAAGTAAAAATTAAATAAACTAGATTTTAATGACGTGAATAAATAAAAAAAAAAATTTTTGTGTTAATTAATAAAATTTCTGTTTGTGCTAAAGAAAGCGTTCTGAGCAAAAAAATTTTAAGTTAATTTAAATAATAAAAAAAAAGAGACACTAATGTTAAGGGAGAAAATAATGTTTAAAAATAAATAATTGAAAAATACAATAAACATATAAGACAACACAAGTTAAAACAAAATTAAGGAATAAAATTAAAGTTTACATCATAAACCAATCAAGCTTATACACACAAACACGGCGTCCGGCGGCAGCAGCTTCATCGGTAGCTCATCAACACCAGCAATAAGGCGGTAATTTTTATTTCTTAATACCCTTAATTTTCCATATTAAGAATTGTTGTACAATACAAATATTTTCAAAATTTAAAAATTTTTATTAAATGTTACCAAATTAATCAATTTTTCTAATTAAACTAAAAATTATACTACATTTAAGCTAAATAGAAATAAAATTGCTAAAAACATTTTCCTACCTAAATAATTCTAATTATACAATTAAACAAAAAAAAAATTGTTTACTACCATAAGGAATTTTCTAATTATAAAATTTAAATAAATATATAATTTTCGAAATATCAAAATTCGTAAAATATAAAATATTCGAAATATAAAATTTTTATATATATAAAAATTTTCTAATTATTAAAAAAAAAAAAAAAAATTTTTACTAAATGTAAAATTTTTCTAATCATAAAGTTAAACTAAAAAATATTATTACTTGAAGAAATATAAGTTTAAGCTAAAATAGAAATTATGCTAAGTTCAAATTTTGTTAAAATTAAAATTTTCCTAAATTAAAATAAATTTTCCTAAATATAAAATTTAAACGAAAATTTTTCTAATGCTAAAATTGAAGCTAAAATTAAGCTAAAATCAAAATTTTTCCTGAATTTAAAATTTTCCTAAATTTAAAATTTCCCTAAAATTAAAATTTTGCTAAGAAATAAAATTTTGCTAAACTGAAAATTTTTCTTAAAAAGTAAAATTTTGCTAAAATATAAAAAAAAAAAAATTAAAATGTTACGAAAAAGAATTTAAAATTAAAATTAAAACCCTTAAAATGAAGGGTAAATAAAAAATTATAAAACCCAATGTAGAAAACCAAACCAAACCAAATCTTTTGATTAAGTGGGTTACCTCCAATTGAGATGGAGTCGAGGTAACATGGTAGGGAGGGCAAAAGGGGCAGAACACCTCGTCCCCAATCCCCAAGTAAGTATGAACATCCATCCTTTAGCATCCGTTGAAATTGACAGTGTTTTTTTAAATCGCACGTGAAATACTGTAGTGCGGTTTCCCTGGGCCTGAGCAAGACCCCACCCATCCGGCGAGCTAGGCCCCTACGCTAGCACGTGCGACCAGCAAAGGCTCAGGGAAACGGAAGCGGATCTTCCATCAACGCCGTACCATTACAGAAATGGCGCCCAACGTGGGGCCTGAACATTAATAGTCCAAGTTTAAATTAACCATTTTTTTGTAGCCTACAACAGGAACTAAAAATAATTTCAATTTTTAACATCAGTGCCGACGGGAAAGCACATTGTTCCTTAATCCTAATCTTTTTTGTATCCGTGTTCTTGAAGTCATACTTGCTGATATTTCTGGAATTTTAATTAAATATGGGTACATCTCTATTTACATTAACCGAAATGGAAACTTGTTTGACATTTGAGTTCACATTTCAACATTTTTTAATTAAATTTTGTGATTTTAATTTGCATTGGTCAATAGAGTTGTTCCCGGAATACAGGAACTTCGTTCTAAACGAACCGGTCCCCTGTCCGAAACAAATTTTATAGTACCGAAATAGCAGCAAATAATCGGGAAAACATAGAATCACAAGTTTAAAAATTTTTTAAATTTTTTTTGATGGATGGTCATACTTACTTACGGATTTTTTTGAGTAATTGGTTTGGTTTCGATTACTACATTGGGGATACATTTATTGAAAAACAAAATGTAAAATATTTAAAACTTTTGCGTGGGTTCGATTTGAACCTAATATAATTTTAAACCCAAATTGAATTTTTTTATTGAGCCTAATTTAATTTTAGAACCCTGATAATTTTCTAAAGTTCTTTTCTAGATCTTGACTTGAATTTAATTATGACATTTGTTTGACATTAAGCTAATCTTCACTAATTCATTATCTCATAACATAGCCTAACACCATTTTAGAGGTAGTCATGTATCACGCCCTTTGCCAACGACACCTCTGTTTAAAGCCTTTTGTTTATGATGGGAGAGTTCAAAACACCGGTTTTAATTTAGTAAGGTGCCCCAAAACCTCTGCGTCCATGTCCATTATTTAATGAGAGAACTTAAATCACCGAGTTTTGAAAAGAACAAAAATCGCTGGTTTAAGGTCTCTGTTAGATATAAGAATCCAATACACTGAATTTTTAAAAATAACCAAAAATCTCTGTGTTGGAATCTTTTCCGTTAAGCGATGGATATCGAACCATGTTTTGAAAAACCCCAACAGCGTAAACTGCTGTTTTGATTTCTTTTTTTTTTTATATATGCAGAAGACCTAAACTCAAGGCAAAGTTTTAAAAATGGCAAACCTTAAAACCCATCGAACCGTTTCAGTTGATTTTTCCTTTCATGGAAATCAAAACCATCTCTTTTGTGACGGTGACCTTTTTTTGCTCTGCACTGTATCAGAAGAATTTCTGGTACAGGCAGAATAAGAAAGAAGAAAAAAATAATAACCTTGATCTTGAAATTATTTTCAAGTTCAAGTATGTACATATAAACAACACCTTATATGTTAATAGGTTGATGGCATTTTTTTTAGCAAACTGATGTATGGCGTTTTGTTCTCTTCATTTTGTTGTATTAAATCATGAACACATTCATATGCAATCATGCTGGTCAAACCACGTATTTTCTTGTATTGATCTCACTTGCTCTCATAGTCATATATGAGTGTGAGTGTTATAAATACTAGAGAATATTATGAATGCATATGAATGTTCTCATTGAATTGGTGGTTACTTTATTTTTTTAATAAACAGGTTTTTATCTGAAGATGAATGAATGAAGATGAGAAGGCTAAGCTAATGTAATAAAGTAAAAAATTGAAATGAGGGAGTTGAAGTTTGGCATTTGAAAGAAAAGGTTGAGAAAAAAAAACCTCCGTAAAATTAAAAAAAAAAAAATTTAGTTTTAATTTAGAATTAAAGAAATAAGAAAAGACATAAAATAAAGTAAAGTTAAGTGAAATTAAAAGTAGTGTAAAATTTAAGAAATAAAAACAAGTAAAAATTAAATAAACTAGATTTTAATGACGTGAATAAATAAAAAAAAAATTTTGGAACAAGTCTACTTTAGGGGCAACTCTCCGATTTTTTTTTTATTTTTTTTTGGGATAGGGGCTTTTGGGGTGATTCCAGGAAAATAATTTTTTTTCGTCGGTCGAGCCTATTTTCCGAGTTATGGACCTCCAAAGTTTTGACATGGACTTGTATATAACTCTGTTATTTACTATCGGATTTCACCAATATGTATATCATTTGAAAGCTTATTTCAGTACCTTTCATTCGGTGTTTTTAAATTTGAAATCCATTAACCCATTATGAACCTATATCAAATTTTGTATTTTTCCAATAGAGTTTTTTCTTAAAAACGGGATTATCTCGTAAACAGACATATATCATGTGTGGTTTTACGTTAACTGAATAAAAGCTGGGTCCAGTAGCTTCATTTTGATATATTTTTCGACCTCTTAACCCTTTCAGGACCGGATATATTAGGGATTTTATGTACACTTTTTAGTTTTTGGAAAATATATGTTCCTATTTTTACGGTATTCCAAAAGTTTTATATTTTTTTAAATAATGGCTACACCTTTTTATTCATTGTCGAAAAATGTGGTAAGTTTTTAAATTAATTAAAGTAGAATTTTTTATGTTTGTTGTGTATACATATATATGTTTTTTGAGTGATCTCTTATTAAAAAGTAAAATGTAAACATTTCGTAAAAGGGAAAATCAATAGTTTTCTTATTTTTATAATTAAGTATTGAAATCTGGCTTCGCATACAAAAGTTTTTCTGCGTGGCGGCCTGCGGCCGCGCTTAAGGGTTTTCTCCTCCAGTAGGACGCGGCAGGTGGCTTCGCTGAATAAAGTTTTCCAGCGTACGTCACAACAATAAAAAAATTTATTTTCCCGGAAACACTAAAGTAAAGTATTGAAATCTGGCTTCGCATACTAAAGTTTTTCTACGTGGCGGCCTGCGGCCGCGCTTAAGGGTTTTCTCCTCCAGTAGGACGCGGCAGGTGGCTTCGCTGATAAAGTTTTCCAGCGTACGTCACAAGAATAAAAAATTTATTTTCCCGGAAACACTAAAGTAAAGTATTGAAATCTGGCTTCGCATACTAAAGTTTTTCTGCGTGGCGGCCTGCGGCCGCGCTTAAGGGTTTTCTCCTCCAGTAGGACGCGGCAGGTGGCTTCGCTGAATAAAGTTTTCTAGCATACGTCACAAGAATAAAAAAGTGTCTTTTCCCGGAAACACTAAAGTAAATCGCACGATTTTTTATAAAAAATTTTCATAATATTCTGCAAATATATTTCTAATGGGTTAATTCCCATAAAAAATGATAGTATACCCGGTCCTGAAAGGGTTAAGAGGTCGAAAAATATATGAAAATGAAGGTACTGAACCCAGCTTTTATTCAGTTAACGTAAAACTACACATGAAATATGCCTGTTTACGAGATAATCCCGTTTTTAAGAAAAAACTCTATTGGAAAAATACAAAATTTGAAATAGGTTCATAATGGGTTAATGGATTTCAAATTTAAAAATACCAAATGAAAGGTACTGAAATAAGCTTTCAAATGATATATATATTGGTGAAATCCGATAGTAAATAACAGAGTTATATACAAGTCCATGTCATAACTTTGGAGGCCCATAACTCGGAAAATAGGCTCGACCGACGAAAAAAAATATTTCCCTAGAACCGCAATAAAATGTTTTATAAGTGGTGAGAAGTTGGAACCGATCGGGGAGTTGCCCCTAAACTAGACTTAAGCCCAATAAACATATAAGACAACACAAGTTAAAACAAAATTAAGGAATAAAATTAAAGTTTACATCATAAACCAATCAAGCTTATACACACAAACACGGCGTCCGGCGGCAGCAGCTTCATCGGTAGCTCATCAACACCAGCAATAAGGCGGTAATTTTTATTTCTTAATACCCTTAATTTTCCATATTAAGAATTGTTGTACAATACAAATATTTTCAAAATTTAAAAATTTTTATTAAATGTTACCAAATTAATCAATTTTTCTAATTAAACTAAAAATTATACTACATTTAAGCTAAATAGAAATAAAATTGCTAA
>OY821521.1:108285125-108286655 GCA_963682025.1 Cordilura impudica
ATTTTTAATTTTTAATTTTTAATTTTTAATTTTTAATTTTTAATTTTTAATTTTTAATTTTTAATTTTTAATTTTTAATTTTTAATTTTTAATTTTTAATTTTTAATTTTTAATTTTTAGTTTTTAATTTTTAATTCTTAATTTTTAATTTTTAATTTTTAATTTTTAATTTTTAATTTTAAATTTTTAATTTGTAATTTGTAATTTGTAATTTTTAATTTGTAATTTTTAATTTTTAATTTTTAATTTTTAATTTTTAATTTTTAATTTTTAATTTTTAATTTTTAATTTATAATTCATAATTTTTAATTTTTAATTTTTAATTTGTAATTTTTAATTTGTAATTTTTAATTTTTAATTTTTAATTTTTAATTTTTAGTTTTCAATTTTTAATTTTTAATTTTTAATTTTAATTCTTTAATTTGTAATTTGTAAGTTTTAATTTGTAATTTGTAATTTTTAATTTTTAATTTTTAATTTTTAATTTATAATTTTTAATTTTGTGACGGTGACCTTTTTTTGCTCTGCACTGTATCAGAAGAATTTCTGGTACAGGCAGAATAAGAAAGAAGAAAAAAATAATAACCTTGATCTTGAAATTATTTTCAAGTTCAAGTATGTACATATAAACAACACCTTATATGTTAATAGGTTGATGGCATTTTTTTTAGCAAACTGATGTATGGCGTTTTGTTCTCTTCATTTTGTTGTATTAAATCATGAACACATTCATATGCAATCATGCTGGTCAAACCACGTATTTTCTTGTATTGATCTCACTTGCTCTCATAGTCATATATGAGTGTGAGTGTTATAAATACTAGAGAATATTATGAATGCATATGAATGTTCTAATTGAATTGGTGGTTACTTTATTTTTTTAATAAACAGGTTTTTATCTGAAGATGAATGAATGAAGATGAGAAGGCTAAGCTAATGTAATAAAGTAAAAAATTGAAATGAGGGAGTTGAAGTTTGGCATTTGAAAGAAAAGGTTGAGAAAAAAAACCTCCGTAAAATTAAAAAAAAAAAATTTAGTTTTAATTTAGAATTAAAGAAATAAGAAAAGACATAAAATAAAGTAAAGTTAAGTGAAATTAAAAGTAGTGTAAAATTTAAGAAATAAAAACAAGTAAAAATTAAATAAACTAGATTTTAATGACGTGAATAAATAAAAAAAAAAATTTTTGTGTTAATTAATAAAATTTCTGTTTGTGCTAAAGAAAGCGTTCTGAGCAAAAAAATTTTAAGTTAATTTAAATAATAAAAAAAAAGAGACACTAATGTTAAGGGAGAAAATAATGTTTAAAAATAAATAATTGAAAAATACAATAAACATATAAGACAACACAAGTTAAAACAAAATTAAGGAATAAAATTAAAGTTTACATCATAAACCAATCAAGCTTATACACACAAACACGGCGTCCGGCGGCAGCAGCTTCATCGGTAGCTCATCAACACCAGCAATAAGGCGGTAATTTTTATTTCTTAATACCCTTAATTTTCCATATTAAGAATTGTTGTACA
>OY821521.1:108286855-108294355 GCA_963682025.1 Cordilura impudica
ATTTTTAATTTTTAATTTTTAATTTTTAATTTTTAATTTTTAATTTTTAATTTTTAATTTTTAATTTTTAATTTTTAATTTTTAATTTTTAATTTTTAATTTTTAATTTTTAATTTTTAATTTTAATTTTTAATTTTTAATTTTTAATTTTTAATTTTTAATTTTTAATTTTTAATTTTTAATTTTTAATTTTTAATTTTTAATTTTTAATTTTTAATTTTTAATTTTTAATTTTTAATTTTTAATTTTTAATTTTTAATTTTTAATTTTTAATTTTTAATTTTTAATTTTTAATTTTTAATTTTTAATTTTTAATTTTTAATTTTTAATTTTTAATTTTTAATTTTTAATTTTTAATTTTTAATTTTTAATTTTTAATTTTTAATTTTTAATTTTTAATTTTTAATTTTTAATTTTTAATTTTTAATTTTTAATTTTTAATTTTTAATTTTTAATTTTTAATTTTTAATTTTTAATTTTTAATTTTTAATTTTTGATTTTTAATTTTAAATTTTTAATTTTTAATTTATAATTTTTAATTTTTAATTTTTAATTTTTAATTTTTTATTTTTAATTTTTGATTTTTTAATTTTAATTTTTAATTTTTAATTTTTAATTTTTAATTTTTAATTTTTAATTTTTAATTTTTAATTTTTAATTTTTAATTTTTAATTTTTAATTTTTAATTTTTAATTTTTAATTTTTAATTTTTAATTTTTAATTTTTAATTTTTAATTTTTAATTTTTAATTTTTAATTTTTAATTTTTAATTTTAATTTTTTAATTTTTAATTTTTAATTTTTAATTTTTAATTTTTAATTTTTAATTTTTAATTTTTAATTTTTAATTTTTAATTTTTAATTTTTAATTTTTAATTTTTAATTTTTAATTTTTAATTTTTAATTTTAATTTTTAATTTTTAATTTTTAATTTTTAATTTTTAATTTTTAATTTTTAATTTTTAATTTTTAATTTTTAATTTTTAATTTTTAATTTTTAATTTTTAATTTTTAATTTTTAATTTTTAATTTTTAATTTTTAATTTTTAATTTTTAATTTTTAATTTTTAATTTTTAATTTTTAATTTTTAATTTTTAATTTTTAATTTCTAATTTTTAATTTTTAATTTTTAATTTTTAATTTTTAATTTTTAATTTTTAATTTTTAATTTTTAATTTTTAATTTTTAATTTTTAATTTTTAATTTTTAATTTGTAATTTTTAATTTTTAATTTTTAATTTTTAATTTTTAATTTTTAAATTTTAATTTTTAATTTTTAATTTTTAATTTTTAATTTTTAATTTTTAATTTTTAATTTCTAATTTTTAATTTTTAAGTTTTGATTTTTAATTTTTAATATTTAATTTTTAATTTTTAATTTTTAATTTTTAATTTTTAATTTTTAATTTTTAATTTTTAATTTTTAATTTTTAATTTTTAATTTTTAATTTTTAATTTTTAATTTTTAATTTTTAATTTTTAATTCTTAATTCTTAATTTTTAATTTTTAATTTTTAATTTTTAAATTTTAATTTTTAATTATTAATTATTAATTTTTAATTTTTAATTTTTAATTTTTAATTTTTAATTTTTAATTTTTAATTTTTAATTTTTAATTTTTAATTTTTAATTTTTAATTTTTAATTTTTAATTTTTAATTTTTAATTTTTAATTTTTAATTTTTAATTTTTTAATTTTTAATTTTTAATTTTTAATTTTTAATTTTTAATTTTTAATTTTTAATTTTTAATTTTTAATTTTTAATTTTTAATTTTTAATTTTTAATTTTTAATTTTTAATTTTTAATTTTTAATTTTTAATTTTTAATTTTTAATTTTTAATTTTTAATTTTTAATTTTTAATTTTTAATTTTTAATTTTTAATTTTTAATTTTTAATTTTTAATTTTTAATTTTTAATTTTTAATTTTTAATTTTTTAATTTTTAATTTTTAATTTTTAATTTTTAATTTTTAATTTTTAATTTTTAATTTTTAATTTTTAATTTTTAATTTTTAATTTTAATTTTTAATTTTTAATTTTTAATTTTTAATTTTTAATTTTTAATTTTTAATTTTTAATTTTTAATTTAGAATTTTTAATTTTTAATTTTTAATTTTTAATTTTTAATTTTTAATTTTTAATTTTTAATTTTTAATTTTTAATTTTTAATTTTTAATTTTTAATTTTTAATTTTTAATTTTTAATTTTTAATTTTTAATTTTTAATTTTCAATTTTTAATTTTTAATTTTTAATTTTTAATTTTTAATTTTTAATTTGTAATTTTTAATTTTTAATTTTTAATTTTTAATTTTTAATTTTTAATTTTTAATTTTTAATTTTTAATTTTTAATTTTTAATTTCTAGTTTTTAATTTTTAATTTTTAATTATTAATTTTTAATTTTTAATTTTTAATTTCTAATTTTTAATTTTTAATTTTTAATTATTAATTTTTAATTTTTAATTTTTAATTTTTAATTTTTAATTTTTAATTATTAATTTTTCATTTTTAATTTTTAATTTTTAATTTTTAATTTTTAATTTTTAATTTTTAATTTTTAATTTTTAATTTCTAATTTTTAATTTTTCATTTTTAATTTTTAATTTTTAATTTTTAATTTTTAATTTTTAATTTTTAATTTTTAATTTTTAATTTTTGATTTTTAATTTTTAATTTTTAATTTTTAATTTTTAATTTTTAATTTTTAATTTTTAATTTTTAAATTTTAATTTTTAATTTTTAATTTGTAATTTTTAATTTTTAATTTTTAATTTTTAATTTTTAATTTTTAATTTTTAATTTTTTATTTTTAATTTTTAATTTTTAATTTTTAATTTTTAATTTTTAATTTTTAATTTTTAATTTCTAATTTTTAATTTTTAATTTTTAATTTTTAATATTTAATTTTTAATTTTTAATTTTTAATTTTTAATTTTTAATTTTTAATTCTTAATTCTTAATTTTTAATTTTTAATTTTTAATTTTTAATTTTTAATTTTTAAATTTTAATTTTTAATTTTTAATTATTAATTTTTAATTTTTAATTTTTAATTTTTAATTTTTAATTTTTAATTTTTAATTTTTGATTTTTAATTTTTAATTTTTAATTTTTAATTTTTAATTTTTAATTTTTAATTTTTAATTTTTAATTTTTAATTTTTAATTTTTAATTTTTAATTTTTAATTTTTAATTTTTAATTTTTAATTTTTAATTTTTAATTTTTAATTTTTAATTTTTAATTTTTATTTTTAATTTTTAATTTTTAATTTTTAATTATTAATTTTTAATTTTTAATTTTTAATTTTTAATTTTTAAATTTTATTTTTTAATTTTTAATTTTTAATTTTTAATTTTTAATTTTTAATTTTTAATTTTTAATTTTTAATTTTTAATTTTTAATTTTTAATTTTTAATTTTTAATTTTTAATTTTTAATTTTTAATTTTTAATTTTTAATTTTTAATTTTTAATTTTTAATTTTTAATTTTTAATTTTTAATTTTTAATTTTTAATTTTTAATTTTTAATTTTTAATTTTTAATTTTTAATTTTTAATTTTGAATTTTGAATTTTGAATTTTGAATTTTGAATTTTTAATTTTTAATTTTTAATTTTTAATTTTTAATTTTTAATTTTTAATTTTTAATTTTTAATTTTTAATTTTTAATTTTCAATTTTTAATTTTTAATTTTTAATTTTTAATTTTTAATTTTTAATTTTTAATTTTTAATTTTTAATTTTATAATTTTTAACTTTTAATTTTTTATTTTTAATTTTTGATTTTTAAATTTTAATTTTTAATTTTTAATTTTTAATTTTTAATTTTTAATTTTTAATTTTTAATTTTTAATTTTTAATTTTTAATTTTTAATTTTTAATTTTTAATTTTTAATTTTTAATTTTTAATTTTTAATTTTTAATTTTTAATTTTTAATTTTTAATTTTTAATTTTTAATTTTTAATTTTTAATTTTTAATTTTTAATTTTTAATTTTAAATTTTTAATTTTTAATTTTTAATTTTTAATTTTTAATTTTTAATTTTTAATTTCTAATTTCTAATTTTTAATTTTTAATTTTTAATTTTTAATTTTTAATTTTTAAATTTTAATTTTTAATTTTTAATTTTTAATTTTTAATTTTTAATTTTTAATTTTTAATTTTTAATTTTTAATTTTTAATTTTTAATTTTTAATTTTTAATTTTTAATTTTTAATTTTTAATTTTTAATTTTTAATTTTTAATTTTTAATTTTTAATTTTTAATTTTAATTTTTAATTTTTAATTTTTAATTTTTAATTTTTAATTTTTAATTTTTAATTTTTAATTTTTAATTTTTAATTTTTAATTTTTAATTTTTAATTTTTAATTTTTAATTTTTAATTTTTAATTTTTAATTTTTAATTTTTAATTTTTAATTTTTAATTTTTAATTTTTAATTTTTAATTTTTAATTTTTAATTTTTAATTTTTAATTTTTAATTTTTAATTTTTAATTTTTAATTTTTAATTTTTAATTTTTAATTTTTAATTTTTAATTTTTAATTTTTAATTTTTAATTTTTAATTTTTAATTTTTAATTTTTAATTTTTAATTTTTAATTTTTAATTTTTAATTTTTAATTTTTAATTTTTAATTTTTGATTTTTAATTTTTAATTTTTAATTTTTAATTTATAATTTTTAATTTTTAATTTTTAATTTTTAATTTTTTATTTTTAATTTTTGATTTTTTAATTTTAATTTTTAATTTTTAATTTTTAATTTTTAATTTTTAATTTTTAATTTTTAATTTTTAATTTTTAATTTTTAATTTTTAATTTTTAATTTTTAATTTTTAATTTTTAATTTTTAATTTTTAATTTTTAATTTTTAATTTTTAATTTTTAATTTTTAATTTTTAATTTTTAATTTTTAATTTTTAATTTTTAATTTTTAATTTTTAATTTTTAATTTTTAATTTTTAATTTTTAATTTTTAATTTTTAATTTTTAATTTTTAATTTTTAATTTTTAATTTTTAATTTTTAATTTTTAATTTTTAATTTTTAATTTTTAATTTTTAATTTTTAATTTTTAATTTTTAATTTTTAATTCTTAATTTTTAATTTTTAATTTTTAATTTTTAATTTTTAATTTTTAATTTTTAATTTTTAATTTTTAATTTTTAATTTTTAATTTTTAATTTTTAATTTTTAATTTTTAATTTTTAATTTTTAATTTTTAATTTTTAATTTTTAATTTTTAATTTTTAATTTTTAATTTTTAATTTTTAATTTTTAATTTTTAATTTTTAATTTTTAATTTTTAATTTTTAATTTTTAATTTTTAATTTTTAATTTTTAATTTTTAATTTTTAATTTTTAATTTTTAATTTCTAATTTTTAATTTTTAATTTTTAATTTTTAATTTTTAATTTTTAATTTTTAATTTTTAATTTTTAATTTTTAATTTTTAATTTTTAATTTTTAATTTGTAATTTTTAATTTTTAATTTTTAATTTTTAATTTTTAATTTTTAAATTTTAATTTTTAATTTTTAATTTTTAATTTTTAATTTTTAATTTTTAATTTTTAATTTTTAATTTCTAATTTTTAATTTTTAAGTTTTGATTTTTAATTTTTAATATTTAATTTTTAATTTTTAATTTTTAATTTTTAATTTTTAATTTTTAATTTTTAATTTTTAATTTTTAATTCTTAATTCTTAATTTTTAATTTTTAATTTTTAATTTTTAATTTTTAAATTTTAATTTTTAATTATTAATTATTAATTTTTAATTTTTAATTTTTAATTTTTAATTTTTAATTTTTAATTTTTAATTTTTAATTTTTAATTTTTAATTTTTAATTTTTAATTTTTAATTTTTAATTTTTTAATTTTTAATTTTTAATTTTTAATTTTTAATTTTTAATTTTTAATTTTTAATTTTTAATTTTTAATTTTTAATTTTTAATTTTTAATTTTTAATTTTTAATTTTTAATTTTAATTTTTAATTTTTAATTTTTAATTTTTAATTTTTAATTTTTAATTTTTAATTTTTAATTTTTAATTTTTAATTTTTAATTTTTAATTTTTAATTTTTAATTTTTAATTTTTATTTTTAATTTTTAATTTTTAATTTTTAATTATTAATTTTTAATTTTTAATTTTTAATTTTTAATTTTTATTTTTTAATTTTTAATTTTTAATTTTTAATTTTTAATTTTTAATTTTTAATTTTTAATTTTTAATTTTTAATTTTTAATTTTTAATTTTTAATTTTTAATTTTTAATTTTTAATTTTTAATTTTTAATTTTTAATTTTTAATTTTTAATTTTTAATTTTTAATTTAGAATTTTTAATTTTTAATTTTTAATTTTTAATTTTTAATTTTTAATTTTTAATTTTTAATTTTTAATTTTTAATTTTTAATTTTTAATTTTTAATTTTTAATTTTTAATTTTTAATTTTTAATTTTTAATTTTTAATTTTCAATTTTTAATTTTAATTTTTAATTTTTAATTTTTAATTTTTAATTTTTAATTTTTAATTTTTAATTTTTAATTTTTAATTTTTAATTTTTAATTTTTAATTTTTAATTTTTAATTTTTAATTTTTAATTTTTAATTTTTAATTTCTAGTTTTTAATTTTTAATTTTTTAATTATTAATTTTTAATTTTTAATTTTTAATTTCTAATTTTTAATTTTTAATTTTTAATTATTAATTTTTAATTTTTAATTTTTAATTTTTAATTTTTAATTTTTAATTATTAATTTTTCATTTTTAATTTTTAATTTTTAATTTTTAATTTTTAATTTTTAATTTTTAATTTTTAATTTTTAATTTTTAATTTTTAATTTCTAATTTTTAATTTTTCATTTTTAATTTTTATTTTTAATTTTTAATTTTTAATTTTAAATTTTTAATTTTTAATTTTTAATTTTTGATTTTTAATTTTTAATTTTTAATTTTTATTTTTAATTTTTAATTTTTAATTTTTAAATTTTAATTTTTAATTTTTAATTTGTAATTTTTAATTTTTAATTTTTAATTTTTAATTTTTAATTTTTAATTTTTAATTTTTAATTTTTAATTTTTAATTTTTATTTTTTAATTTTTAATTTTTATTTTTAATTTTTAATTTTTAATTTTTTAATTTCCTAATTTTTAATTTTTAATTTTAATTTTTAATTTTTATATATTTAATTTTTATTTTTAATTTTTAATTTTTAATTTTTAATTTTTAATTCTTAATTCTTAATTTTTAATTTTTAATTTTAATTTTTAATTTTTAAATTTTAATTTTTAATTTTTAATTATTAATTTTTAATTTTTAATTTTTAATTTTTAATTTTTAATTTTTAATTTTTAATTTTTAATTTTTAATTTTTAATTTTTTAATTTTTAATTTTTAATTTTTAATTTTTAATTTTTAATTTTTAATTTTTAATTTTTAATTTTTAATTTTAATTTTTAATTTTTAATTTTTAATTTTTAATTTTTAATTTTTAATTTTTAAT
>OY821521.1:108304355-108351855 GCA_963682025.1 Cordilura impudica
TTTTTAATTTTTAATTTTTAATTTTTAATTTTTAATTTTTAATTTTTAATTTTTAATTTTTAATTTTTAATTTTTAATTTTAATTCTTAATTTTTAATTTTTAATTATTAATTATTAATTTTTAATTTTTAATTTTTAATTTTTAATTTTTAATTTTTAATTTTTAATTTTTAATTTTTAATTTTTAATTTTTAATTTTTAATTTTTAATTTTTAATTTTTAATTTTTAATTTTTAATTTTTAATTTTTAATTTTTAATTTTTAATTTTTTATTTTTAATTTTTAATTTTTAATTTTTAATTTTTAATTTTTAATTTTTAATTTTTAATTTTTAATTTTTAATTTTTAATTTTTAATTTTTAATTTTTAATTTTTAATTTTTAATTTTTAATTTTTAATTTTTAATTTTTAATTTTTAATTTTTAATTTTTAATTTTTAATTTTTAATTTTTAATTTTTAATTTTTAATTTTTAATTTTTAATTTTTAATTTTTAATTTTAATTTTTAATTTTTAATTTTTAATTTTTAATTTTTAATTTTTAATTTATAATTTTTAATTTTTAATTTTTAATTTTTAATTTTTAATTTTTAATTTTTAATTTTTAATTTTTAATTTTTAATTTTTAATTTTTAATTTTTAATTTTTAATTTTTTAATTTTTAATTTTTAATTTTTAATTTTTAATTTTTAATTTTTAATTTTTAATTTTTAATTTTTAATTTTTAATTTCTAATTTTTAATTTTTAATTTTTAATTATTAATTTTTAATTTTTAATTTTTAATTTTTAATTTTTAATTTTTAATTTTTAATTTTTAATTTTTAATTATTAATTTTTAATTTTTAATTTTTAATTTTAAAATTTTAATTTTTAATTTTTAATTTTTAATTTTTAATTTTTAATTTTTAATTTTTAATTTAATTTTAATTTTTAATTTTTAATTTTTAATTTTTGATTTTTAATTTTTAATTTTTAATTTTTAATTTTTAATTTTTAATTTTTTATTTTTAGTTTTTGATTTTTAAATTTTAATTTTTAATTTTTAATTTTTAATTTTTAATTTTTAATTTTTAATTTTTAATTTTTAATTTTTAATTTTTAATTTTTAATTTTTAATTTTTAATTTTTAATTTTTAATTTTTAATTTTTAATTTTCAATTTTTAATTTTTAATTTTTAAGTTTTAATTCTTAATTTTTAATTTTTAATTTTTAATTTTTAATTTTTAATTTTTAATTTTTAATTTTTAATTTTTAATTTTTAATTTTTAATTTTTAATTTTTAATTTTTTAATTTTTAATTTTTAATTTTTAATTTTTAATTTTTAATTTTTAATTTTTAATTTTTAATTTTTAATTTTTAATTTTTAATTTTTAATTTTTAATTTTTTATTTTTATTTTTAATTTTTAATTTTTAATTTTTAATTTTTAATTTTTAATTTTTAATTTTTAATTTTTAATTTTTAATTTTTAATTTTTAATTTTTTAATTTTAATTTTTAATTTTTAATTTTTAATTTTTAATTTTTAATTTTTAATTTTTAATTTTTAATTTTTAATTTTTAATTTTAATTTTTAATTTTTAATTTTTAATTTTCAATTTTTAATTTTTAATTTTTAATTTTTAATTTTTAATTTTTAATTTTTAATTTTTAATTTTTAATTTTTAATTTTAAATTTTTAATTTTTAATTTTTAATTTTTAAATTTTTAATTTTTAATTTTTAATTTTTAATTTTAATTTTTAATTTTTAATTTTTAATTTTTAATTTTTAATTTTCAATTTTTAATTTTTAATTTTTAATTTTTAATTTTTAATTTTTAATTTTTAATTTTTAATTTTTAATTTTTAATTTTTGATTTTTTATTTTTAATTTTTAATTTTTAATTTTTAATTTTTAATTTTTAATTTTTAAATTTTAATTTATAATTTTTAATTTTTAATTTTTAATTTTTAATTTTTAATTTTTAATTTTTAATTTTTAATTTTTAGTTTTTAATTTTTAGTTTTTAATTTTTAATTTTTAATTTTTAATTTTTAATTTTTAATTTTTAATTTTTAATTTTTAATTTTTAATTTTTAATTTTTAATTTTTAATTCTTAATTTTTAATTTTTAATTATTAATTATTAATTTTTAATTTTTAATTTTTAATTTTAATTTTTAATTTTTAATTTTTAATTTTTAATTTTTAATTTTTAATTTTTAATTTTTAATTTTTAATTTTTAATTTTTAATTTTTAATTTTTAATTTTTAATTTTTAATTTTTAATTTTTAATTTTTAATTTTTAATTTTTAATTTTTAATTTTTAATTTTTAATTTTTAATTTTTAATTTTTAATTTTTAATTTTTAATTTTTAATTTTTAATTTTTAATTTTTAATTTTTAATTTTTAATTTTTAATTTTTAATTTTTAATTTTTAATTTTAATTTTTAATTTTTAATTTTTAATTTTTAATTTTTAATTTTTAATTTTTAATTTTTAATTTTTAATTTTTAATTTTTAATTTTTAATTTTTAATTTTTAATTTTTAATTTTTAATTTTTAATTTTTAATTGTTAATTTTTAATTTTTAATTTTTAATTTTTAATTTTTAATTTTTAATTTTTAATTTTTAATTTTTAATTTTTAATTTTTAATTTTTAAATTTTAATTTTTAATTCTTAATTTTTAATTTTTAAATTTTAATTTTAATTTTTAATTATGTCCAATGTTCTGCAATGACTTAAAGACAAAGGTTAATACTTGCATATTGTATAATCCATTAATTGGCAAAATGTTCTTGCTTATATCTTTGTATAATGATAATTTCGGGTATAAAATCGGTAAATTGTATACTCTTTTCAGCGCCCTATTTTGTGTTCTTTGCAAGGACTTTAGTTCAGTACTATCTTTATAGCCATATATTTATACCATGTAGTTCAAATGACTTTGAATTAAAGCTTGATAAAGAAGAAGTTTAGTTTCCTTATTAAATTTTATTTTAAACTTATATAGCAAACAAAGAACTGGTATTATTTTTGACTTCAATTCCAGTATATGCACTTTCCATGATAAATTATATTGCAGGTTAACTCCCAAATATTTAATTGACTCATTTTCCAATATTTCTTCGCCTTGCAGCATTATTACGCCAGTAAGGTCTAAATCTAAGAATTTTAGTTTTCCTCGTGTTTATTACCAATTTGTTAAGCCTTGAATATTCAAAAATTAATGCAGCATCTCTTTCCATATATGCTTTTAAAGCAGCGTCATGTTTATATGGATAAAATAACGAAATATCATCAGCATAGAACATAATTTTACCATAGAGCCCAAAATTAACAGTATCGTTGGAATATATTATAAACAAAAGTGGTCCCAAGACACTACCCTGAGGTACGCCATGTTCAACACTACCAAGGAGACTTTGAGAATTGTTTATCTCAACAAACTGCTTTTTGTTAGACAGATAGCTTTTAAAAACTTTAAGTTCTCTGCCTTGTATTCCATAATACTGAAGTTTCTGAACCATGATTTCATGATCAACGAGATCAAAAGGCTTAGAAAAGTCAAAGAAAATACCAGCTACGAAACTAAAACCATCATCTAATCCTTGACATATATAATTCACCACAGCATTTTCCGTTCCGCTTCCCTTTCTAAAGCCATATTGGCAATTGTAAAGAAGATTATTATTTACCAAATATGTTAATAACTGCCTATGAATTAATTTTTCAAAAATTTTATCAATTACTGTTAAAAGAGAAATAGGTCTAAACATGTCTTCTCTGTTAGCATGTGAATACATTCAGTAAATATTATCGGCGACAAATTGTCATGACCAGGACTCTTTATAACGGAGAGATCTGAAATAATCTGTAAAATTTCATCTAATGTCGTGCTAATAAAATTAAAAGTATTGTTATAATATCTTAGTGTTCTAAGACTATTGCACGTGTCCACAGAGGAATGGTATATTTGCTGCCTGATGTTATTAGGAACTTGTAAAAAATATTGATTCAACCTTTCACATTTTGCTACATCATCAGTAATTAAAATATCATTTGAATCTTTTAAATTGATTTGCTTTTTAGCATTTCTTCCCAAAGTCTCATTCAAAAACCTCCAACACTTTTTAGGATCTTGACGAAAATTGCTGATGATATCATAATAGTAGTTATTTATTGAATCTTTACAAGCCACCTTTATTATTTTGCTTATCCTCTTTAATCTGTTTTGTACATCCGTGTTGTTTGGTTTTCCTCTTCTTTGTTTAAGCAAATTTCTTTTAAAACGTATAAGGTTTTGCAAATTTTGATTCAACCATGGAGCTATTTCATTATTGATTGCTTTTTTCTTTTTGGTTACAACCGTTGCACTATCACAAGCATTCGAAAGGCATTCTATCAGTCTAGAAGTATCAACTGAAAAAATTCCTTCAATTTATTGTAGTCACAATGTATTTGTATATGCTCATAGTGCTGAGTATTTTTAACTTTGCCCCTACGCTTGCAGGACACTATATTGTGATCAGATAAATTACATTCAATAGAATCAATAAAAAATGTATTTGAAATATTGCTATAGATATTGTCAATGCATGTGCCAGAAGTTGGTCGTGTTACAAACGTATGACAGTTTGTAAAATCATAATATAATAGCAAATTAGAAAAATCAGCACACAGATTATTATTAAGAAAATCTATATTCGAATCCCCGACAATTATATAGGGCTTTCGACCATTTGAAAGCAATAAGTCCTCCATAATATCATAAAAAGAATCTAAGTCACATTTCTGAGACCAATAAAGAGATATGATATCAGTTGACATTCCATCCACTTTATAATCTTCCAGTGTTAAAACAATTATATTACAATACTGTTTACTTTCACAAACCTTAACACTGTATTGAAAATTATCACGCACATAAACGGATGTTCCACCATAACCATCGCTCTTACAGCAATGAATACAATTATACCCAGGAATACTGTAAACTTGAGTTAGATCAGAATGAAACCACGTTTCTTGAACCGCAATAATTTTTGGTAGCTGGGGAAAATTAGCAATTAACGTTCTGAATTTATTAAATTTTCTAATAGACGGAATGCTTCCAATGTTTAAAGATAAAATATTAAAATACGAAAATTTTATACTTTTTAAATAATTTATATATGTAGAATTCAAAATTAGAAAAATATCGATTATTAATCATTCAAAAGAAATAAGAGATTTTTAAAACTGTATATAAAAAAAATAGAAAAAACTTAAATTCCTAAACAGGAGATAAAAATGCTAACCGATTATCCTCATCACCATCAGAGTCCTCTGGAGCAACATTTGTCCTGTACATTGATCTTCGCTTTTGTCCTGTAGTTGCAGCTTCAGAAATAATTTCATCAACTTCATCTTCATTTTTGATAAGCCTTGGTTTTGAATTTTCACTTCTCTTCATAAATACTCTAGCACCAGCTGTATATACTGCATAATAGCCAATTTTTTTTAAAGTCTTTGCGTAGTTAAAAAACTCAATGTTTCTTTACTTTAGAAATCGTTAACATAAATATCTTTAGTAGAATCATCTTCTTTAAGTATTGATTTTGCCGTCATAAGTTTATTTTTCGAACGTTTATCACTAAATTTTGTCACCAGTGTTTGAGTACTGTTTCCTTTTTTATTATTCTTTGTGAATGTAGATCTTTTTTTAAAGAAGTATGCGTCTTCTAACTATATTTTGTTCTTTTAAATTAATACCAACTTTTTCCAAAAGGTCCAAAACAGAGCTTACAGCAGTAGCATTCTCATTAACTTTAATGCCTCTTACTATACAGTCATTTTAAACCCGTTGATCATTTAATATTTTTACAGATGTTTTTAAAGATGCAATCTCATTTTTCAAAACTCTGTTTTCTTTTTGCACTAATTCCACTTTTTTGTTATTGTCAGCTATTCCTTTTAATAATTCATCATATTGTTTTGACATAAACTCAACTGCCTCTGTTATAGCACTCAGCTGATCTAGCTTATTGAGTTTTGTTTTGATATCTTTAAGTTCTTCTTTCACAGAGATGACTAATATACTCTTCTGAGAGTGTGAAACATTTTGGCGCATTTGTCACATTGAATGTTCTCTTCTTTTTCTTCTTTTATTTCCATTTTACATTGGCCACAAATTATTTTTGCATTTACAAAGCTACGACGACCTTTAGATGTCATCTTTATTTTCTTCGCCGTTTTTTGTAACGAATGTTCACAAAATTGATTGTAAAGGAACAGATATAATGTTATACTTTTAGAAATTAAAAATGTATTTTGCAGAGATACACTGTTTGACGTTTTTATTCATTTTTATTTTATTGCAGAAGAAGTGAAGATTTTACAAGACATGATCAACAATTTTGAAAATTATTGATATACATGGAATCTGGAAGGAAATTAATTGAAATCTAATATAATGGTTTTTAGAAATGGCGGAAGGATAGCTCAAAATGAGAAGTGGACTTATAGAGAAATGGAAATAGAAAAAGTAGTTGAATACTGTTAACTTGGTATGATCCTAACTCTTGGTATGATTCTACTTGCCAAAGCGTAAATAGTTCCTGGAGTTTTGTACGGCTGTGAAATTTTTGCTAATTGCGACTTCTTGAGCAAACGTCGTATAAATGTTGCATATAATAACATTATTCGTTATATCTTTGGTTTAAGTAGATTTTCTCATATTACTCCCTTCTCTAAAGGACTATTTGGCGTGTCTTTTGATAATCTTTTAAATATTAGAGTTATAATTTTTATGCACAAAATCATTTACACAAAAAACCCTAGCGATCTATTCGAAAAATTGCAATTTGCCAGGTCTGATAGAGGAAGAAAGCTCATAATTCCTATTTATAGGACACTTGTCTCAGAACAGCAATTATTTGTGCACGGAGTTCGTCTTTGGAATGCACTTCCACAAACTTATCAACTAACAAACAACGCAAGACTTTGTAAAAAACAAATTTTTGATAATTTTGTATAGTAAAATCTTTGAAATTTTTTATATTTTGTTATCTTCTTGTGTTATTTTATTTCATAAATTATTAATACATGTACAGTAGTTTCGACATAGCTGCACAAACAACTTCTTAAGTTAAATGTGCTTACCTACGTAAATGTACAGGTATAGAATTATGTTGTCCCTCTTTCGTGTTTTTGAGATTTTGAAATGACTAAAGTTGGCATTTAGCGCTTTTTAAGATATTTTTTGACTGTTTCCTATGTCACAAAAAATTAACATCACCATTTATTTTGTGGGTGAATTTTTTTTTCAATAACTCCACTTGTTTTCATTTTGTTTTTCGTAAGAGGCAGCTAAATGTGATTTTTTTATGAAAATAATTTAAAACTTTCAAAAATATGAGGCGCTTATCTTAAATGTGCAGGTACAAAAAGCGCACTTGAAGAAAATATTGTTATTCAATTTTGAAAAGAAAAACCAAAACAAAAATTTTGTGCAGTGATAGCCAAAGTGCATTTAAGTAAAAGGCAGCTAAGTCAAAACTACTGTCATCAATTTTATTTATATCAGCACATTGTACCCTTATAATAATTTAGTCCTGTACTGTAATTATAAGAATAATTTTTCTTGTTGTACAGGAATGTACAATAAACAAGTAAGAAAATTATAGTCGGTCTAGACCGACTATACGATACCCTTTACCATGCGTCTAAAGACCCTATCTCTTATGCCCAACTAATTGGATATAGAAAATAAGCATAAACCAAATTTGAGTGGCATTGTTATTAATTTTTTTGGCTGCAGATATGAAAAAGTTCATACGGGATGCTATGTCTATATGGGGACTAGGTCCAAAAATGGACCGATCCTGACCATGGTTGGTATTTTGCGAAAATATATCTGTACAAACAAAATTTGAGATGAATCAGTGCAATATTTTTGTTTTTTGATAGATTTAAGTGAAGATCGGGAAGCAGCTCTATATGGGGCCTATGACTAAGAGTTGTCCCATAGGGTTCGTTTTTGCACTGTTCATTAATGGATGTAATAAACACATACAACACATATAGACGAATTGAAAAACGGAAATTGAAAATGTACGGCACTTCATTGGTAGATGCCCTGTTTTAAACAACTTTCGACAATATTTTCTTCAAAAAATCACAATATCAGAAGAACTTATAATTACAATTCTAACTGATGAAAATAATTGGCAGTCTGACCTGCAGTAGATTATCAATGCTTTAGCGTGTCGCAAACTCGCTTATAGTAGAATATAATGATTAAAATGGAAAAAGAAGAAAAGACAAATTTTTAATTATATAGTTTCCCTTTTTTCCGCCTAACGACATAGTCAAAGCCGTATATTCTTTAAGATTTTATGTAATATTATTTAAAATATAATTAAATAAAGATTTACTACTACTACTACTACTATTGCATACATATTACCAATTAAAAAGTAGCACTTATATATCTGTTGTACAGCAAACTACAAGAAAAGTTAAGAAAATAAATATGCTTATTAGTTGATATTCCTAAGCCTGGTCGGAAATACAGCTACGTTTTTTCTTCAAAAACAAAAATTGATTGCACTTTTAACTGGAATTTGTAAGGAAATAATTAATAGATTAAACGCTATTTTACAAACTATGGCTAGAGGGTATAAAGTAAATCTATATGCTTTCAATATAATATAATATAACATGATATTATTATATTGCTGGCAAACAGTGGAAATCCTCCTAGTGCTGACATCATAAATATTGCTTCTCTTCCAATTGGCATGATGTGGGAAGAAGTACGGAATAACGAAATAAGGATTTAAGGAATTTTCGCCAACACCATACGTCCAAGAATTCGTTGAAAACACAATGTAAGATTTAATGCACTCACTTCTTTTCTCTTCTGATCCTTTCATATCCTCGCTCTCTAAACTATTCCTGAAACAACATTAAAATAGATAGGTAGGTATGATTCTGAAACAGATATATTTGCTTCAAGCCATTTATA
The DNA here is from genome assembly GCA_963682025.1 of Cordilura impudica. Taxonomy (NCBI): domain Eukaryota; kingdom Metazoa; phylum Arthropoda; class Insecta; order Diptera; family Scathophagidae; genus Cordilura; species Cordilura impudica. The sequence continues at coordinate 108,313,350 of OY821521.1, forward strand.
TAAATTTTAATAACTTTTTATATGAAATATATAAAATATATTTAAAATTGAATTCTTTCGCATTTCTAAATTAAGCATTTGACTTTGATTTTATACATTTGCGATTTTAGTGCCGCTGGATTGGGCATTTCGACAGAAGTGCGATACCGCAATTTTGAACGGAATGGTTTAAAATTTCAAATGAGTAACCTATGAATATAGTCTATCACAGACAGTTTAAAAATTAATTAATTTTTTGCAAAGCTTCAGATTTTTTCGAGCAGTTGTTCCGATCTTTTTTGAGTAGTAGAATTTATCAGAATAATTCAATATATTTGTTTTTATTTAATAACTTAAAAACTAAAATTATTATATATATATAATACTAGCTGACCCGGCAAGCTTCGCTTTGTCCGAAAGAGATCTTTGATTGAAAAATATCGAAATTTTTATCGAAAATTGTCGACCGTTAACAGATGACGAAATAATAATATGTGAATACAACACTTTTCGAATTCAGTTGAATTCAATATCTTGTAATTATACGGATAGCTGACCAGACGATCTTCGTCCCGTCCTACATTTGGCGAAAATAGAATAAAATCAAATATTAATTAAAAAAAGAATAGAACAGATCCAGACTTTAATTCGTTTTACGATATTCACCGTAAAGTAGCGTGCATAATGGCACTGGTGGTGGAAGCAATTTGGCAATTTCACCTTTCCGCCAACGCAACCGCCTGGATTGCTTCTTTCTCAAATTTACCTGCATTGCAATGCTCACAGACGACAGACATCTGGCCGAATTGAACCGATGTGTGCAAACTGTATTGAATGTTTTGTTCATATCGAAATGGTGCATGCTTAATGTTTACTTGAATAATTTGTTGTAGCCTACGTTGTCGTTCAAAAATCGCACATTGTGATCTGGCTTCATCACTTTGCCGAGCATGAACTTCTCTTCTTCTCAATTATTGTTGCTCATTGCGTGCTTCGTTGATCTCTTCTGACTGTCGCGCACGATTTTCAACCATTCTGGTCGAACTGATTCCCTTCCAATAGCACGTTCCTCTTCCGTTAGACGTGCTGCGACATTTCGATGCTGCGACTTGACTTATCCGAAAGTCAACAAGAATATATATTTTTAAAGAAACAGTTATTCAATAATAGACCAATTTTTTTAAATAAAAGCGCTTATGTAAGCTTAAATTTAAGTATATTATTTTAAGATACAACTTTGCTATTAAATTATGTAATGGAAGACCTGGCAACTAAAGTAAATTAAAAAGTCTTTTGATACATTCACTCCTTCATGTTATACTACCGCAGTAGCAATTAGCTTGAATGAAAATTGCGGAAATTTCAATTTTTGTTATGCTGCTGAAATTGCCATTTCTCTTAAACATTTTCCTTCAAAACGATCCAATATATTAAACTTCAAAAATTACTTTTATGGAAGTAACCCCACCCATTTATCCGATTCCGCCCATTTTCGCACTCACACTAATAACCTATGAACTCACACAAATTTTCTTCACTTTCCCTTTTATATTATTCAATATACTTTTATTATTTTGAAAATTTATTTTATACGGTAGGTGACACACCCACTTATCCAATCCGGCCCATTTTCGCCAGGGCTAATCACAGAAATAGTAGATGAACTCACAAAAACTTGCAAAGCTCTCCCTATCATTATAGTCAGTATATGTACATAATATTTAATCAGTACTTTGTAGGGGATGTAACCGCCCACTTACTCGATCCAGCCAGGTGTACATACACTAATAACAAATGACGTCACATAAAGTATCAAAGCTCTCCCTGTCATGATATTCAGTCTGATATTGAGTGATTAATTTTTTTGTAGGTGCCACGCCCACTGTTCCCATAACATTAATTTTTACAGCGGCTACTCACAGCAAGTCACAGCAATAATAGATGACTCTTATAATGTTGCAAAGCTCTCCCTAGAACAGTACTCAAGATGTATGATGTTAAAAATTAATTTTGTATGGGAGGTACCACGCCCACTTAACCGATACCGACCATTTTCGGTATGACTATCCATATTGATTATAGATGGCCTCACACAAATTTACAAAGCTCTCCCTCTAATAGTACTAAATATATATGATGTTAAAACGGAATAACCGCGTACAGCGCAATCTGTTGAGACTTTTTGTATTTTTCTTTTTTCCAAAACCTTCGCGTGGCAGTAAGAAAGTATCCCTTTTGGTCCCGTAGTTTACAAGATTTAAGCGGACGAACAAACCACGATTCATTTTTATATATATAGATTTTGAGAATTTACATATATGTAAGTATTGCAACATATTAAAGCTAAAATTTTATTAACAAAAAATATCAAAATAGTTATAAATGTTTATACCCAGCACCGTCAATGATTCACCATCTGTTTTATTTTTGTTCATTGCATTTTACACAAATTAACTGTTTTCAAACACACACACCATATTACATACATTGCATTATTTTGTCACATTTATTGTTGCCGGATATAATAATGCTTAGTCAAGCCAAGAATCCAAGTCAGTCAATAATAAATTGACTGACCGACAGTCGATGAAATTACTATTAAGCATTGTTACATTTGGTAAATAAAATGACGACACAACACTATATACATTTGTACCAATTTATTATTACCAAACACAATTTATTTCCGCATACTTATTATTACCAAACATAATAATGCTTAACTAGACTAACAAATATAGGTCAATCAATTACTTGATCATTTATAACTAAATCACTACAAAGCATTATTATGGTTGGACAACAACAACAACATAGAATATTTAATTTATAATTATTTTAGTATTAAGCATTTTTTGATCATTATAAAGTATAAAACGCACAACAAAATAAATAACTTTCTAGTAATACAGCAAAACTTGTCTTATTACTATCATTATCATCACCTTTCAAGTTTCAAGTGCTTGAAGAGATCAAAAGGAATAAAGATTAATGTCAGCACGGATTAATGTGTTCGGGCTGATCAACATTAACTTAATTCCTTCATCAACATAAAAACATATATTATCATACATTGGTAATATACATTTGGTGACCCCTAAAAAACACTCTTGACTTTAAGTTTCCCCCCACCAGTGGTAAGGAACTTAAAGCATTCACGAGTGGATTGACCTCGCAACAGGATATCCATACAGGACGTCCGCTCAATCATTAAGCAGATCCAGCTATAGCATTAGCAGATCCAGCTTAAACAATCAAATTAATCTACATTTAAGGCACACGCGACTTCAGTACATCGTTGATAGTTATAATTGCTCAATCAACATTGGACCACCATTGTCCACAGCGGCCTGGCATTCATCAGAGTTCAGGAGTAATTCAACAAGCAGATCCAGCTATACATTTAGCAGATCCGGCAATTAGCAAGCAGATCCAGCTACAATCTACAAGCAGATCCAGCTATAATTAACAAAGCAGATCCAGCTATAAACTTAGCAGATCCAGCCATAAGCAAACAGGACATTATCAGTCCATATCAATAATCAGGACATATAGCTTCACATCATTAGTTGTGGGACACCTCAAATACTTTATTTCATCAAATACGCAGTCAACAATATATCCATCTAAGTTAGAAACCATTCGTGAACACATACAATGGAGACTTCAAAACAGTTGTTAGATTCCCTATTACAAACGGGTGAAATTATTCAAGCGATCGTCCGTAACTTTAAAAAGGATTCTGCGGATAGAAAAACAACCGCAGGATACTTCGAAGAACGCTTACGGCGGTTAGAAGACGCCTGGAGTAAATTTGAAGCCCAGGACACAAGCTTGCGTATGCTCGACGAGGTTCAAATGCTTAGAACAGAGCACGAATACTTTACGAGCGAATATTACTCAAAAATTGAGGCCTTAACAACTACATATGTAGAAATATTCACTACAGAGGCCAATCGGCTACAAACAGCTACCCAAACTAAACAAAGGCCATCAGAAACTAAAAATAATGGCGCTCAATCAATGTCTCTGCAACATGCGGCCGATGATCATCAAGGCCTGATTCGGAAGACAAAAATTCGAATGACAGCATTAGAACGATTACTAAGTGGCTTAAATTTTACTGAAGAAGATCAACCCCATCAATATTATGAACTAAGAACTAATACTATTCACAAGCTGTGGGACCAAATTCAAAATTTTTGCGATGATATTTGTGAAAAAATTGGAGATCCAGCAAAGGCCGGTTTTAATATGGATGAATTCTATGCACTGAATGAGACAGTTCAGATTGGGTTAGCCAATCTGTCAGTAGCAGCTGCCACAATAAAGAACAAAAATACTGCCCTCTGTGTAACCCAGCCAACATCATTGGCACAAAACTCGTTACCATTACCAAAGGTAACAATTCCAAAATTTGATGGAAATTACTTGAAATGGAGCCAATTCTATGACTTGTTTTCTGAGATGATAGATAAACAACAGATTCCAGCAGTACAAAAAATTTGGTACTTAAAAACCAATTTAACGGGAGAAGCAGAACAACTAATCAGCCAATTCACGTTGTCAGATCAGAACTATAATGCTGCTTGGAGAACGCTACAGGAACGTTACAACAAAAGACTCCTGGTAGCTAATTTGGTGTACAAAATAATCAGCCAACCAGCAGTGACTTCATCTGCACCATCCATAAAAACTCTGCATGACACCACCAAGGAGTGCTGTCCCAAACATTGTAGCAGTCACATCAGCAGCAACAAACGTCGGTGCAGCCCGCCAGGGCTATGTACTATTAGCAACAGCAAAGGTTATAATTACGGCTCCAAATGGTGCCTTAGGGGAATTCAGAGCAGTATTAGATTCTGGATCTCAAGTGAATCTTGTCTCCAATCGACTTTGCCAAAAATTGTCCACTTTCCCTTCAAGAGCTTCATTACGCATAGACGGGGTTGGCAACATCCAAAAAAGGTCAAATTATCGCATTAATGTCGAAATGAGATCCAGAGATCACAGTTTCTCCACAACCTTGGAAGCACATATACTCCCAAATGTCATTCCGCCTCAGCCGCATCAACACATCGATATATCTACATGGGAAATTCCGAAACACATCCAATTAGCAGATCCCCATTTCAATTACCAGGGAAAAATAGATATTTTACTCGGTGCAGAATTTTATTACAAATTAACTGAAGCGAAATTAACACTTCAGAACACTTCACTTGGCTGGTTTGTAGGTGGTGCAATCAGACAAAACTCAACTCCCAACCAGCTGTCTGCTCTCACATGTGCAGTATTTGACAACACACCATCGTTAGAAGAAACTATCGAACAACTCTGGAAACTGGACGAAATCGAACCCAGCATCAAAAATCTTTCGCCACCAGAAAAGCAATGTGAGTCACATTTTGCTCAAAATGTACATACCAACGATTATGGCCGTTTGGTAGTTAGCCTGCCGTTTCGAGATAATCCAGCAGCATTAGGAGACTCACACGCAACTGCTTATAATAGATTCATGGCGTTAGAACGACGGTTATTAAAAAATGAAGAGGTACGAAGTCAATATATTCAATTTATGCAAGAATATGAGAAATTGGGACACATGCAGAAGATTAACATTGATACAGTATTGAGTCCTAAATATTTCATCCCTCATCACTGTGTCCTCAGACCTGACAGCGCCACGACGAAACTGAGAGTAGTATTCGCCGCATCGGCAAAAACATCGACAGGTTACTCCTTGAACGACTTAATGTTCACCGGCCCAATCGTCCAAAATGAACTGTATTCAATTCTGCTCCGTTTTCGTTTGCCCAAATTTGTATTCACCACAGATATTGAAAAGGTGTATCGACAAATACTAATTCATCCAGAAGATCAGCAATATCAACTAATCATATGGAGAGAAGACCCAAAGTCGCCTATAAAATACTATAAGCTCAACACAGTTACATACGGGACACGATCAGCACCTTATCTGGCCACAAAATGCTTACAAAAAATCGCTGATGGAAATAGTGAACGGTACCCACTCGGCTCTCAGATGCTAAAAGACAACTTTTATGCACATAAAATAAAAACTGATATTCAAGTAAAAAATCAACCAACGTTTTTAAGGACTGATTCTGAAATTGTGCTATCTTGGATAAATACACACTCAAGTCTGTATCAAACCTTTGTAGCCAATCGAGTTGCCACAATCCAGTCACTAACATTAACTGACCAATGGAGTTATGTTGGATCAAAACACAATCCAGCTGACGTACTATCTAGAGGGCTATCAGCATCCAAACTTTTCGAATGTAATCTATGGTTTTATGGACCACTTTTTCTCCATGGAAGCGAAGAATTACGGCCTCCTATCGTACCGATTACAGTGTTGAATGATGATTTTATCTACAAAATCCCTCATCAAAACTCCTTCAACAAATTGCAAAGGATAATGGGATACGTCATCAGATTTATCAATAATGCAAGGTTACCGAAACATCAACGTCCATCACACAAGGCGCTCTTAGCAAACGAGTTGAATCATGCTCTTTTCGCAATCATGAAAGCGATTCAGTTATCTGACTTCTCACCTGAACTCCAACAATTGAAGATATATAATCATGTCGACAAAAATAGCGCCACCAGCAGCTTATCCCCATTCATCGATGATAAGGGTATTCTACGAGTTGGAGGCCGATTGGAATCATCAACATTACCAAATGATGCAAAACATCCAATGTTACTACCATATAATGACCCAATCGCAAAACTATTATTCATAAAAAATCATATTGAAAATAAACATTGTGGTCCTCAGGCATTATTGAGCATAATGAGACAACGATTCTGGCCAATTAAGGGGAAAATCACAGCAAGAGCAACTATAAAAAAATCCATAACCTGTACTAAGGCTCGACCACAATTATGCCAACAACTCATGGGTAACCTACCGCAAACCAGAGTAACACCTTCACGACCTTTTATCAATGCAGGTGTGGACTTCTGCGGGCCGTTCTGGATCCACTACAAGATCAGGGGTAAAATACCAACTAAAGCTTATATAGCTGTTTTTTGTTGCTTCGCCACAAAGGCTGTGCACCTCGAGCTAGTAACTGACCTATCAACAGAGGCATTCATCGGTGCCTTAAAAAGATTCATTGGTAGACGAGGTCGCTGTCAAAACATATACTCTGATAACGCCACAAATTTTGTTGGTGCCAAAAATCAATTGTCGGAACTAATGCAGACCATATATTCAGAGAAGGGACAAGATGAGATCATTTCCGCTTCCAGCTCCAAGGGAATAAACTTTCATTTCATTCCTCCAAGAGCACCTCAGTTCGGAGGGTTATGGGAAGCTGCTGTAAAATCAGCAAAACATCTGCTGCTTCGGAGCGTTGCTACAGCATCATTAACGTAAGAAAAGCTTGAAATAGTCATCGTTGAGATTGAGGCAATACTGAATTCACGTCCATTAACCCCAATGTCGAGTGATCCTTCTGACCTAACAGCATTAGCGCCAGGACATTTCCTAATAGGAGAAGCACTTACTTCCCAAATAGACAGTCAAGAAGGCTCATCAAGACATACACTATCATCGCGCTGGGAACAAGTCTCCAATTTAAGACACAAATTTTGGAAACAATGGTCAAATGAATATCTGAATGAACTCCAACAACGACACAAATGGAAAACTCAGTGCGTCAATCTCAAGGCAGGAGACATGGTTATCGTAAAGGAAGATAAAGTTCCAGTGATGCAGTGGCCATTAGGCCGAATCATTAACGTGCATCAAGGATCAGATGAATCCACTCGCGTTGTTGATGTAAAAACCTCCAAGGGAATCTTTAAACGTGCCATACACCGACTCGCACGCTTACCCATTGACACCAGTTCAGAATTACCTACGGCTCCAGATGATGACGAACAGAAGGCTAACAGTCCTTACTCAATTAATGAACCCAAGGTCAAGAGAAAGAAATTGGCAACGATTCATCCCTGCCTAACATTGCTCGCATTAATACTTCTACTACCGATAATTTGTGGAAGTTCAGTCGAAAACAAAAAATTTGGATCAAAACTCGGAATTCATTTCGAGGAAGTGGGTACAGTCTCTATTTCAACTACTGAATGGAATCTACTCGTGTACTACGATTTGGCTACCTACTGGTCAGAAACATCTATTCTTGCCAATGGGACAAATTCGTTAAGAACTCTTTGCACCGTGATGACCATTGATGACCATTGTCGCAGCGTAATCGGTCATTTTGAACACATGGAACATGATTTGCAACTGGACAACCGATTGCTTCGAACTAAAAGAGGAGCATTAGACATAGTCAGGAACGTTGCGCATTCACTATTTGGCATATTGGATTCTGATTATGCTAACCACATGTCCAATACAATAAGTGAAGTCAAGGAAAACGAGTCATTTTTATTGAGATTACTTAAAAACCAAACTACAATTGTTGATTCAACAATTAATATCATGCGACAGTATCAAACCGCATCTAGGACCAGGTTTGAAAAATTAGAGCAGGAAATCAAACTCTATTCAGCAGAAATGGGCAACTTCGACAAAATGTTATTTCAAGTACATCTTAATCAACTATTTACCTCTGGAGTCTTACAGCTAACCCTAATTGCAAACAATCTACCGAAAATACAAATGTCAATCCTTGATACTCTTACGGATACAGACCATGGAAAAATTAGTCCACTATTACTTACTCCAGAGCAATTGCAAAATGAAGTAAATCAAATCAACCTGCACTCACCACCTTCAGTATATCTTCCTTCACAAGATTTGCTGCAACTCTTTAAACTTATGAAGGTTAAAGGGGGACTTACACGTCAACACGCCATCTTTAAAATCACTATACCATTGGTTGAGCGTGATCAATTCCGAATGTTCTATCTAATTCCTATACCGAATCCAGTAAATAACACCATGATAGTCATCAAGCCATGCACCACATTTCTTGGCACATCAGCATCCCGTCAACAATACATTCGTCTCACAAGATCTGAGCTGAATTCCTGTTACACCATAAAACAAGATGAATTTCTGTGTACTAACATCCAAATCAAATATGAGTACAGCTCCGAAGTATGCGCATGTGAAATAAATTTATTCAACAATAAAACATCACCGACTTGTATTTTGGAAAAAAAACAACACCCAATGTTAGATGGATACCTTTAAATAAAAACAATCAATGGTTATATACTATGTCATCGTCTTCCCGGGCCACAGCAGTATGCAACAAATAAATAATCCCTCTTCTTCTGAAGGGCTCCGGCTTACTCACGCTTGCCCCAGAATGCATGCTAAAACACGATCTCATCATGATGAATGGACGACAAACCATGCCCAGCACATTGAGATCCTCCTACTCCAGTCTAGGCAAGATGTCGGACCTTTCCTTAAAACAAAACATTCAACATCCCACAGACTACCATCATTCAACTTCAAAAGATCTAGAAGATGCATATGCTAAAAATATAAAAGATCTCACACTTCTACAAAAATCACTGGAAGACCACAAAATTATTGAACTTCCCAACAAATTGAAGTCACATCAGGAGCACAGCTACGCAATCGGATATCTTGCACTATCGTTGAGCGTTGTCACATTAATCGTTATTTGTCTCAACTACAAGGCCCAACGGAACAAACAAAAACACACAACAATGCCCACCAGAGAAACCAACAGAGATAACTCAGTTGGTTCTGAAACTTTAAACATAACACCCCAACCGATGCCCCGCCAGCAACTTCATCAGCTCACAATAGATGTCACAGATGTCTAGTCACATTTCCCATGACAACAACCAACTACACTACATCGTTCTTGTTGAACAGCCGTTCAACGCGGGGGAGAATGTTTATACCCAGCACCGTCAATGATTCACCATCTGTTTTATTTTTGTTCATTGCATTTTACTTAAATTAACTGTTTTCAAACACACACACCATATTACATACATTGCATTATTTTGTCACATTTATTGTTGCCGGATATAATAATGCTTAGTCAAGCCAAGAATCCAAGTCAGTCAATAATAAATTGACTGACCGACAGTCGATGAAATTACTATTAAGCATTGTTACATTTGGTAAATAAAATGATGACACAACACTATATACATTTGTACCAATTTATTATTACCAAACACAATTTATTTCCGCATACTTATTATTACCAAACATAATAATGCTTAACTAGACTAACAAATATAGGTCAATCAATTACTTGATCATTTATAACTAAATCACTACAAAGCATTATTATGGTTGGACAACAACAACAACATAGAATATTTAATTTATAATTATTTTAGTATTAAGCATTTTTTGATCATTATAAAGTATAAAAAGCCCAACAAAATAAATAACTTTCTAGTAATACAGCAAAACTTGTCTTATTACTATAATTATCATCAACTTTCAAGTTTCAAGTGCTTGAAGGGATCAAAAGGAATAAAGATTAATGTCAGCACGGATTAATGTGTTCGGGCTGATCAACATTAACTTAATTCCTTCATCAACATAAAAACATATATTATCATACATTGGTAATATACAATAAAGGATTCAATATTTCATTCAAGTGTGTAATATACTGATATAACTGATTCGAAAACTGGGCTGCGCAGGCGATGTTAAAAGCTAACGACTGCGACTCCGACGCCAACACTTCTTTTTACTTTTGGTGATTCCGACTCCCACTGTCCCATATAATAGCTTTTGTACAATATGTTTTATAGTTTGACTAAAAGTTGTACGTATGTATAAGGGGGATTTCATGTCAAGTGCACCAACTTTTGAAACCGATGTCTTCCGATCGGGATGAAATTTGCACCAAGGTTAGTCCTATTGGATAGCAGTTTAGACACAATTTTTCAACAAGATCGGTCAATATCTCTCTGAGTTAGAGGGGACCAAAATTTGACATTTTGGCCAAACAGGAGTTTCTTCTCATCCATGTAACTTATTACCTATTGTTCTTAGAAAATTTTCTACCAAATAGTTTAGATAGCTATTTCTTCAATATTTCGGAAAAAAATACTTAAAAAAAAATTTTTTTTTTGACTTTTTTTTTGCTAAATTAAAGCATTTTTTGCCTTTTTTTCAAAAAGGGCATTTTTTTTCATAAGAAAGCTTAGGATTTTTCCTTTAAGAGCTTTTTGGTCGCTTAGTGGGATGGGAGTGGGATATCTATCAAAATAAATGTTTTGTAACTCAAGACAACGGTTTTTCAATTTTTCACGAATGCACTACTTTGAATTTTTTCCTATTTGTGTGAAAAACCTTACAAATAAAACTTATGCTGAGAAACTAGACAAATTAACCTTTCCCAAGGTATGTAACATGCCTAACTAAAATTTCATACCCTCAATACTGTAATACCCACAATATGTTAACCTCAGGAAAAAAATGACTTTTTTTCTATAGAAATGTTGAACAATTATTTTTTTTTATTTATTTGTAATAATAATTAAATTAATATATAATAATTATAATAAAAATAAAAAGATAAATTATTTAATAAAATTTAATCTTAAAACATTAGATCCATTCATATCATAACTATTTTATAGTTAATTAGTTGTAGCTGATGAAGTATTTAAGTTTTGTCACTTTTTAAAAATCCAATCTTTCATCCAGCTTATTTGTCGAATTTATTTGCTGCTTTTTTAGCCAATCCTTTCTTGGCGTTACTACGTTCAGCTGTTGATTTTGCTGGTGTTTTTTTTTTACTTTTGAAAGAAATCGCATTGAGTAGAGGCAGAAAACTTTTTCATCTCGAGTCTGCCATCGACAAGCGGTATAAAAGCATGGTATTGAGCGGTGTCATCGATTGTTATCGCAGTATCGAATCTGCTCTTTAGTGTTTTCAATGTTTCCCCATAATCCTCTTTGCTACTAAAAGCTATTTTAGTTTCGTTACAATAATTCTTTGTCCAATGGAATAAAGCAGTCGCATCTAAGATGCGATCTTGACGACAGCACTGGAGGGTATACTTCGCTGCATTTCTTTTAAGGTTTGCCCCAATACCATCACATGCTCCTTTACTATGCAGTAGGATGAAAATGCCACTTAGCTGGCATTTCAAAATCGTTTTCATGAGCCATAAGATTTGCGAAGCTACTTTTGTTTTTAAAATGTTGGCGAGCTCCGTCTGAAACGTAGTATACCTTCTTTACTGTAAATTTAGATTTTAGATATTTTAGTATTATCTTCTGGTACTCATAAACTGCAACGGTATCAAGTTTTAAATCGTCGGATATGATTGCCATACATAAATAACTACTGTGAATAAAGTTGCTTGGTCTTTATTGAAGTGGAATGCTTGTATGGCATCCTGAAGAATATATTTATAGTTTTCTGCGAAATCATATGAAATAACGAATCCACCAGACGTCAAATGTATCTTCAAATCCTTGAAGAATGACCATTGCTCTTTGACTAGAAAGTCATGGGTTCTCAAGTTTAGCAATCCTGTACACATTTCTTCTACAAAATCATCCACATTTAAAATGATTGTTTTAATGTGCATCTATCAGTCTGAATCCAAGAATCAAATTTGACCTCCTCCATATATTCTCGATCTAAAGAGTTGATTAAATTTTCTTTGATGAATGTGGGTTTCGGGCAAGAAGTTGTTGCATTAGGACACATAGCCAATTTAAGGCAACCACGGTAATCGTGTAAATCTTCGGCCGAATCATCTGTTAAATACTTTAAGTTGATTTCCTTCAACAACAGTTTAACATTTTCATGGTAAATGCAAACGCATACTGTGTGAGTTCCGCTACTTCCTGCCAAAACGCAATGTTTTGGCCTCGTTTGGGTAAATTTAGTGAAGCCAATTCTAACATCCTCATGTTCAGATTGAAGTGTTGCAAATAACTCTTTCAGGTTACAGAGAACCTCTTCTGTTATGTTATGAAGGTATGTTACATACCTCCGGAAATGTTAATTTGTCTAGTTTCTCAGTATAAGTTTTATTTGTAAGGTTTTTCACACAAATAGGAAAAAATTCAAAATAGTGCATTTGTGAAAAATTGAAAAACCATTGTCTTGAGTTACAAAACATTTATTTTGATAGATATCCCAATCCCATCCCACTAAGCCACCAAAATGCTCTTAAAGGAAAAATCCTAAGCTTTCTTATGAAAAAAAAATATGCCCTTTTTGAAAAAAATGCTTTAATTTAGCAAAAAAAGTCTAAAAAAAAATTTTTTTTAAAGTATTTTTTTTCCGAAATATTGAAGAAATAGCTATCTAAAATATTTGGGAGAAAATTTTCTAAGAACAATAGGTAATAAGTTACATGGATGAGAAGAAACACCTGTTTGGCCAAAATGTCAAATTTTGATCCCCTCTAACTCAGAGAGATCTTGACCGATCTTGTTGAAAAATTGTGTCTAATAGGTGCAAAATTTCATCCCGATCGGAAGACGTCGGTTTCAAAAGTTGGTGCACTTGACATGAAACCCCCCATATGTATATTTATGAAAATTATTATGTAGAAATACAAATAATGAAAATAAACTTTAAATTTTATTAACAAATTAAACTATAATTCGAATTCAAATATCAATTAATCTATACTAATATTATAAAGAGGTAATGTGTGTTTGTTTGTTTGTTTGTTTGTTTGTTTGTTTGTTTGTTTGTTTGTAGGAGGTAATCTCCGTAACTACCCAACTGATCTTCCTGAAATATTCACAGAGTCTTACTGCGGATATAGTAAGTGCTATAGGCTATAATTTTTTAAATATTTTTAGTGGGCGTGGCACCTCCCACACAAAGTATATTTTTAATATCATATACATATATTGAGTACTATGATAGGGAGAGCTTTGAAAATTTGTGTGAAGTCACCTATTGTTAATATTAGTAGCTACGCCAGAAATGGGCGGGATCAGATTAGTGGGCATGGTACCTCCCATACAAGTAATAGTTCAATATTATATATCTCGAGTACTGTGATAGAGAGAGCTTTTCAAATTTGTCTGATGCCACCTATTATTAATGTGAGTAGTCGGACAAAAAATGGACAGTATCGGACCAATAGGCGTGGCACCTGCCATCCAAAGAAAATTTAAAATGCCATATATCTGGAGTACTGTAATAGTGAGAGTTTTGGAACTTTGTGTGTGCCCATAAGTTATTCATGTGATTAGTTAGACAAAAAATGGGCATGATCGGAGCAGTGGGCGTGTCACCGACCATACGAAGTAAATATATGGTATCATATAACTGCTGTACTAAAAAAGGGAAGCTTTGACACTTTGCATATCTTATTATGAGTAGTCGGACAAAAATTGGCGGATTCACACCAATGGGCGTGGCACTCCCCATGCAAAGTAACTATTTAATCTATACTAATATTATAAAGAGGTAATGTGTGTTTGTTTGTTTGTTTGTTTGTTTGTTTGTTTGTTTGTTTGTTTGTAGGAGGTAATCTCCGTAACTACCCAACTGATCTTCCTGAAATATTCACAGAGTCTTACTGCGGATATAGTAAGTGCTATAGGCTATAATTTTTTAAATATTTTTAGTGGGCGTGGCACCTCCCACACAAAGTATATTTTTAATATCATATACATATATTGAGTACTATGATAGGGAGAGCTTTGAAAATTTGTGTGAAGTCACCTATTGTTAATATTAGTAGCTACGCCAGAAATGGGCGGGATCAGATTAGTGGGCATGGTACCTCCCATACAAGTAATAGTTCAATATTATATATCTCGAGTACTGTGATAGAGAGAGCTTTTCAAATTTGTCTGATGCCACCTATTATTAATGTGAGTAGTCGGACAAAAAATGGACAGTATCGGACCAATAGGCGTGGCACCTGCCATCCAAAGAAAATTTAAAATGCCATATATCTGGAGTACTGTAATAGTGAGAGTTTTGGAACTTTGTGTGTGCCCATAAGTTATTCATGTGATTAGTTAGACAAAAAATGGGCATGATCGGAGCAGTGGGCGTGTCACCGACCATACGAAGTAAATATATGGTATCATATAACTGCTGTACTAAAAAAGGGAAGCTTTGACACTTTGCATATCTTATTATGAGTAGTCGGACAAAAATTGGCGGATTCACACCAATGGGCGTGGCACTCCCCATGCAAAGTAACTATTTAATGTCATATATTTGGAGTACTGCAAAAGAGAGAGCTTTGCGTGAGCCCATAGGTTCTTTATGTGATTAGTCGAACAAAAAAATGTGCGTGATCGAAGCAGTGAGTCCATCAGATATAAATGTGAGAAGTCCAATAAAAAGTGGGCGGGATGGGATTAGTGGGCTTGGCACCTCCTATATAAAAAGTATGAAGTACTACGAAAGCGACAGTCTTTTAACAAGTACATTAGTTATCAATGTGATTTGTCGTGGAAAATATATCGGCAATTTCGAAAATTGCCAAAAACGAAAATCGCGAAAAATAAAAATCGCAAAAAAATCCTCAAAATCAAAAATGGACAAAATCAAAAATCGCTAAAAAAAAAATTGCCAAATGATATTCTAAGTTCAAGGCCAATAGTTAAGTGTTGCCAGATCTAATTTGGATAATCCATCTTCTCATGAGCAGCTACATGTACATTGCTCCAGGGTAGGAACGCCGAAAAATCTGATAATTGTTGTACCAAATGAAAAAACAAAAAACATTGAATATCAGCATCAGCAAGCATTGAAATAAAAAAATCTATACTAACATAATAAAGAGGTAATGTGTGTTTGTTTGTTTGTAGCAGGTAATCTCCGTAACTACTCATCTGACCTTCCTGAAATTTTCATATAGTCTTACTGCAGATATGGGAGTGCTACAGGCTGTAATTTTTTTATGTATTTTTAGTGGGCGTGGCACCTCCCATACAAAGTAAATTTTTAATATCATATATATTAAGTACTATGATAGGGAAAGGGTTGCAAATTTGTCTCAAGTCATTCATTATTAACGTGATTTGTCAGACAAAAAAACGGGCGGGATTGGACAAATGCGCGTGGCACCCCTACACAAACTTAATATAAAATGTGATATATCTGTATAACTGTATTAGTGAGAAACTTGGGACTTTGCGTGAGCCCTCTCATAACGATTCGGGGGGGGGGGGAGGGGGAGGGTGTAGCGAAGCACACCGGGTTACATCTAGTGTCATATATTTGGAGTACTGCAAAAGAGAGAGCTTTGCGTGAGCCCATAGGTTCTTTATGTGATTAGTCGAACAAAAAAATGTGCGTGATCGAAGCAGTGAGTCCATCAGATATAAATGTGAGAAGTCCAATAAAAAGTGGGCGGGATGGGATTAGTGGGCTTGGCACCTCCTATATAAAAAGTATGAAGTACTACGAAAGCGACAGTCTTTTAACAAGTACATTAGTTATCAATGTGATTTGTCGTGGAAAATATATCGGCAATTTCGAAAATTGCCAAAAACGAAAATCGCGAAAAATAAAAATCGCAAAAAAATCCTCAAAATCAAAAATGGACAAAATCAAAAATCGCTAAAAAAAAAATTGCCAAATGATATTCTAAGTTCAAGGCCAATAGTTAAGTGTTGCCAGATCTAATTTGGATAATCCATCTTCTCATGAGCAGCTACATGTACATTGCTCCAGGGTAGGAACGCCGAAAAATCTGATAATTGTTGTACCAAATGAAAAAACAAAAAACATTGAATATCAGCATCAGCAAGCATTGAAATAAAAAAATCTATACTAACATAATAAAGAGGTAATGTGTGTTTGTTTGTTTGTAGCAGGTAATCTCCGTAACTACTCATCTGACCTTCCTGAAATTTTCATATAGTCTTACTGCAGATATGGGAGTGCTACAGGCTGTAATTTTTTTATGTATTTTTAGTGGGCGTGGCACCTCCCATACAAAGTAAATTTTTAATATCATATATATTAAGTACTATGATAGGGAAAGGGTTGCAAATTTGTCTCAAGTCATTCATTATTAACGTGATTTGTCAGACAAAAAAACGGGCGGGATTGGACAAATGCGCGTGGCACCCCTACACAAACTTAATATAAAATGTGATATATCTGTATAACTGTATTAGTGAGAAACTTGGGACTTTGCGTGAGCCCTCTCATAACGATTCGGGGGGGGGGGGGGGGAGGGGGAGGGTGTAGCGAAGCACACCGGGTTACATCTAGTTTTAAATAAACAAGCAAAAAATGGTTAAAAATAAAATTAGATATATTATAATACAGCTCTCAGAAAAAGAATTGCTTCAACCAAATCCTCTTTTATCGATGCTCTTAATTCGGATTTAAATATTTTCAAAGCTGAAATTACTCTCAACGATTACTTATGTCAGAGGCAAAATTCTAACTGCATCACGAATAATTTTTATATAAACAGTGATTGCTTCTTCCATATCAAATTTTAAAAACTCTTTTTAAATTTAGTTTTTGAAATATAAATATACTGGTTTATTTTCTTTATGTAAACTTAAACATCATCGCTTTGAATTTAATGGTTCTAGTCTATCTTAATAAGCTTCGAAATTTAAGTCATCATTAGAGGAAGATGATTCGGATCGGTTCAACATTTCAATTTTAACTACCTCTCATATATGAATTTCAGATGCCTGTAACTTTTTCTTGCGAATAACTACTTCAAAAAGTTTTGCTATTGCTTTGGTTTATATAAAGGTTTATGTGTGTTGTAATGATTAGGAATGCATTAACTTTATTGCCATTAATATACAATGTCATTTTAAACGGGCCCGGGATATGTTCTGATTTGGTGCGGGGTTATCTATACATCGATACAACAACTTATGCAATATAATATTTTTGGGGGAAATAATAGTACCCACTAAAAGGAATAAAGGCAGAACTACATATGTTGTAAAAAATCTAAAAAAAAAATTGATTTTTTTAATGACCAAACCCCGCCTCACACTTACCCACCCGACCGAGGAGTGCGCCCCTTAACGTGGGGACCGCGTACACACCATGGTCTGAACCCTGGCGGATGCCAAGAGGTGGCAAGTAGATTGTGTTGTCGTAAATCGGCTACAGACTATGTCATCAGTTGATATTAGGAATAGACAAACTTAAAAAACATAAAGAACAAAAAAAAATAGTTAATTGAGTTATTCAATTACATCGCGATTTCCTTTTAATGCATTACAATTAAAACCAATAAAATTGTGTAACGCATTATACTCATGACAAATTCTGCGGAAAGGATAAGAATTAATATAATTAGTCCAAAAATAGTACAAATGAAGCGGATTAAAATGTCTTGTGAATCTACAAGGTATGTTAAAATATAAATACGATAAAAGATACTCCGAGCCAACGTCTATTAGTATGTGATGGTAAGTCATCATAACTCCAACCGAAACCACGAACATAGAGTAGCAAAAACTTTTTCTGCACAGACTCAATTGTATAAAGCTGTTTAGGAACATATGGATCTGAAAACTCCTTAGCCCATCTTTTAACGAAACCAAAAGTAGATCTTGCCTTATTTACAATCATACTAATATGACCAATGAAGTCAAGTTTCCTATCCATAAGTACACCAAGACCCAGAAATATTTGAACTTGTTAGAAATTATCCCCTTTCTGTGAAATACCATATGTTTACATTTCTTAAGATTCAGTTCCATCAAGTTCAGATTACACAACTCAACTAATAAATCAAGCTCACGCTGAAGAGTAATATGATCATTTATGTCATTGAAACTGTGAAATAACTTAACATCAACTGCATACATAAGGACGTTGCAATTCGAAATTACAGTCGAAAGATCATTTACGAATAGTAAAAACAATAACGGGCCCAAATGATTACCTTAGGGAATGCCGGAGGTAACACTTACAATCTTAGATTCAATATTGCGTAACATAACTCTTTGAGTTCAAAATATAAGATACGATGCAGTCCATAAAATAATATATTCAGGTATGCCAATCAGTCTTAATTTGAAAAGTAAAATATTATGATCCACCCTATCAAAAGCTTTACTAAAATCGGTATATATGACATCTGTCTGCTCAACATGGGCGAAACCTTTGAAAACATGAGTCGAAAATTCTAGGAGACTAGTAACGGTTGATCTTGATTTTAAAAAGCCATGCTGAAATGGAGACATAGTCGACTTCAGTTGATAATAGACATAGTCAGTAACAATTTTCTCCATTAACTTAGGAATAACACTTAGCTTAGGTATTCCCCTAAAGTTAATTACATTCGCCTAACCACCTTACTTATACAAAGGTATAATAAATGATTCTTTCCAATAAGTAGGAAAATACGCAATTTGCAAAAGAGTGTTGAAAATACATGTTATGGGCACACTTATAATTTGAGCGCAATTTCTCAAAATACAAGCAGGAACTCCATCAGGACCAGGCTGGTATGAAAATTGCAACTGAATCAGAGACTTAAAAACAGTTTCCGTATCAAAGAGCGGAATATGTGATACCGATGCAACTTTTACAACTATACGTGGACTGGGTAAATCAGCAAAAATATTCGCAATATCAAGATAATCAGAGGATGAATTATCAATGCAAAACATTGTAGGCGGGACCGAGAAGATTTGCGTTTAACACGTACAAGGTCATAGAAGGACTTTGGGTTATTAGCAAAGTTTGATTTTAAATTATCCAAATACCCCGTGTAGCAATTATTCAGTAAATTGTAATCAGCGCGAGCGGTAGAATATTTATCATAATCTAAAGTTGAACAGAATTTTGCGTATCTTTTAAAGACGCAAAATTTTCTGTTTTTTAGCGTCGACAATTCCTTTGAATTCCACGGAGGACCAGTATGCTCAAAGTTTTGATGGAAAAGAGGAATGCATTTAGAAAGACAATCATTCAAACTATCATAAAATTTTACCAAAACAAAGTCCTTGCAGTATTAAGGAGCCGATTATCAACCAAAAATGACCAGTCAATACGAAAAAGCAGTTCATTCAATTTATTACAATCAGTACGTTTAAAGCAAAATAATTTACTCATCGCAGCATTTAGCCCCGTTATAGTCTCTTCTTGGCCAATATCAAGAGTTATACCAAGAGTAGGGTGATATCGATCTTCAGGTAAGGATATTGGGTCAATGCAATTCACTACAAAACTTTCAAGCTTATCCACAAAAACTATATCCAACATTTTTTTGTTCTAATTTAAAACACAATTTATCTGCTATACCCCCTGATCAGATATACTCTGAAGAAGTGTATCATAAAAGGGAAATGTCGTAGATGGAATAAACTATAAGGAATCAGACGAATAATGCCATAGTACGTTAGGTAAATTGAAATCACAAAGTATTAGACGTGAGTCACCAGGTTTCATATACTGTATTGACAGAGCATGGGGGAATATAGGTAATTCGTTTGTATTATTAAAATAATGGTTTTGGTTTTAATTAGGGTTAGGTGGGAAGAAGATGTGGTTCTGACCTCATCTGCGGGAATAATTCGGCTCTGATCACAAAATTGAGTAATTTTTATTTAATTTAATAATTTTTGGTCGAGTAGGGTTTTAATTTTAATATCTTTTAGAGTGTGAGTCGGAGTTGATGGAAAAAAGCAACCCCGACTTCGACTCCGACTCCCAAGGAGCAACTTATTAGCGACTGTATGGTCGAGCTTTTTCGAGTGGTAGTTTCAGGCTCCAGTAGGGAGTCTGGTACTTTAATAGTTGCAAAAAGTGTATAAAGGGTCCGCCATCTAACGTTTTTTTTTTCAACTAGTGCTTATTTCGTGAACGGTAACACTTAGCTCATGGCTGATTTGACAGATAATTAGTTTTATCCTTCCGCTGAACGAATATGGTTGTGTGTACGCTCGAACAACGCTGGGAAATATTGCGACATTACTTTGAAAATCATGGTAATGTTGCAGAATGTGTGCGAAAATTGCGTACGGATTTTGGAAGAAGAGAAGCACCGTCAGCTCCGTATGTTCGTTATCTTGTGAAAAAAGTGAAAGAAACTGGCATCCTCATCGATAAACCAAAGCGTGAAAAGCCAAAAACTGTGCGTACACCCGAGAATATTGCTGCTGTGGCAGAAAGTGTGCGTGAAGCGCCATCAACATCAATTCACCGTCGTTCTCAAGAATTGAACATTTCGGAGGCATCATTGAGACGAATTTTGCATAAAGACCTTGGTATGACGCCATACAAAGTCCAATTGGTTCAGGAGTTGAAGCCAACTGACCATCCAATGCGTTTTCGCTTCGCTAAGTGGGCCTGCGATCGACTTACAGAAGATGCCGATTTTGCCAAAAAAAATTATCTTTTCAGATGAAGCTCATTTTGATCTTGGTGGGTATGTAAACAAGCAAAATTGTCGCATTTGGGGCACAGAAAACCCGCACGCATACATTGAAAAGCCGATACACCCAAAACGAGTCACTGTTTGGTGCGGATTTTGGTCCAGAGGCATAATTGGGCCATTTTTCTTCGAAAATGAGCAAGGAGTGGCCGTTACAGTCAATGGCGATCGTTATCGGGCCATGTTGAACGAATTTTTGTTCACAAAAATTGAAGAGGAGGATATTGACTACATTTGGTTTCAACAGGACGGCGCTACGTGCCACACAGCCGAAGCTACACTCGATGTTTTGCGTTCTGTTTTTGAAGATCGCATTATCAGCCGCAGAGCTGATGTCTTTTGGTCACCTCGGAGCTGCGATTTGAACCCTTGGACTATTATTTGTGGGGTGCCCTCAAAGATAAGTGTTACGCCAACAAGCCAGAGACAATTGACGCTTTAAAGGACAATATTCGTGAAGCCATTGGTGAAATACAGCTGCACACAATCGATAATGTGCTTAAAAATTGGACCGATCGTGTAGGCTACTGCATGGCCAGCCGAGGCAGCCATTTGAATGAAATTATTTTCCATTATTAACCGGAAGGATTGTACTTTCAAATAAAAAAAGAAATTTGAGATAATATTCAGTAGTTTTTTTTATAGCATTTTCAAATAAAAAAAAAGTTATTTGGCGGACCCTTTATTTTTTATACGAAACAGTTATATTTATCTTTTTAATGCTTTCAAACATGAAAAATATTGGAGTTTACTACTCGAGCAATGTTGAGCTCTGATTTAAAGTTCTCATAAATTCATCAAATACCCATAGTGCATTTAGTAAATGAGATCCGCAAACAAACTTAACATTTACAAATTTTTATTGGATTCTTCTCTACTGCTACAAATCATTTCAGTAATGATTGGAAAGCTTTTTATTTTTTAAATTGTCGATAGTATTATTTTTACGACTTATAACACACTTCGTCGTCCGTTTTATTTGAGGTCAGTAAAAGCTATGCTTTTGATAAATAAAATTCGCTCTGTGGAAAACAAAACAAAAAGTACACAACATCAGCATTTAGTTTGTGTATATATTCCTTAGCTTTTGATTACGCTACTTAAATCCCAAATGTAAAATGTGAATTTCACAGAAAAATCATACAAACATACATTGTGTTCATTGTTTATGCACAAATTGATGCTATTGAGAATCAAACTTATTATTAAAATTTTTACATTTTATCAGGCAAAAAAGTTAAAAAATTAAATATGTGTTTCACATCTTTGTATGGCCATAGGGAATCAGTCTTCGTAAAATCTGCATTAAGTTCAAAAACAAATTATTGATCATATACCTATACATAAATTAGTTTTTTCAAGGATTATTTCCTTTATTAATATTATATCTGAATATATTATACCAACACATTTTTAGGGAAGCATTTTAAAATTTGATGTGTAATATACAATAAACTTTATTAAATTTTTATACCCTCGACACCTCAGTGGCAGAGGGTATATATAGGTTTGTCATTCCGTTTGTAACGCATCGAAAAACTAATTTCCGACTCCATAAAGTATATATATTCTTGATCCATATCAAAGCTCGAGTCGATATAGCGATGTCCGTCCGTACGTCTGTATGTTGCAATCACGCTCATTCACTAAAAAACATGAAACCCAATGTGTGTGTTGTAATATTTTAGTGGTTAAACATAATAGCTGTACAAAAACATTCACATGTGAATTGCAATTCAAAAAAAGACACAAAAAACGATGCAATCATACCAAGCCACATGCGCTGTGTTTGTAGTATTGCCACATATTTTTTTTGTCGTTATCACCTTATAATAAAAAAAATCGCCAATATGAAAGAAATAATGAAAACGAAAAATTGAAAGTGAAAAATTGAAAATGGAAAATGAAAAATGGTAAATGAAAAAAGAAAAAAGAAAAATGGAGAATGAAAAATAGAAAATGAAGAACGGAAAATGGAAAATGGAAAATAAAAAATGGAGAATGGAAAATAAAAATGAAAAATGGAAAATTAAAAATGGAAAATGAAAAATGGATAATGAAATAGAGAAAATGCAAAATGAAAAATGGAAAATGAAAAAGGGAACTTGAAAAATGGAAAATGGTAAATGGAAAATAGAAAATGGAGAACGGAAAATGGAAAATAGAAAATAAAAAATGGAGAATGGAAAATAAAAATGAAAATTGAAAAATGAAAAATGAAAAATGGAAAATAGAAAATGGAAAATGGATATGAAGTACAGAAAATGCAAAATGAAAAATTGAAAATGAAAAACGGAACTTGAAAAATGGAAAATGGTAAATGAAAAATAAAAAATGGAAAATGGAAAATAGAAAATGAAAAATGGAAAATAACAACTGGAAAATAAAAAATGGAAAATGAAAATTGAAAAAAGAAAAACGGAAAATGAAAGATGGAAAATGGAAAATGGAATATGAATAATGAAATATTAAAAATGAAAAATGGAAAATGAAAAATGAAAAATTAAAATTGAAAAAGGGACAATGGAAAATGGGAAATAAAAATGGAAAACGGAAAATTAAAAAAGAAAATTGAAAGAAGGGAGAATGGAAAATGAAAAATGGAAAACGGTAACTTAAAAAAGAAAAATTTAAAATGAAAAACGGAAAACGGAAAATGAAAAATGGGAAATGGAAAATGAAAACGGAAAATCGAAAGTCAAAAATGAAAAATAGAAAATGAAAAATAGAAAATGGAAAACGGAAAATGGAAAATGAAAAATGGAAAATAGAAAACGAAAAATGGAGAATGGAAAATTAAAAATGAAAAATGGAAAATCGAATATGAAAATTGGAAAAAGAAAAATTGAAAATGGAAAATGAAAAATGGAAAAATTAAAAATTAAAAATTAAAAATTTTAAATATAAAATTAAAAATCTAAAATCAAAAATTAAAAATTGAAAATTAAAAACTAAAAATTAAAAATTAAAATTTAAAAATTAAAAATTAGAAATTAAAAATTTGAAATTAAAAATTTAAAACTTAAAATTAAAAATTAAATATTAAAAATTAGAAATTAACAATTAACAATTAAAAATAAAAATTTAAAATTAAAAGTTAAAAAATAAAAATTAAGAAATAAAAATTAAAAATAAAAGAGTAAATATTAAAAATTAAATATGAAAAGTTTTAATTTCTATATTTAGTTTCTTTCCTATTATTATTGTGTAGTTCTCTTTTTTGAATTAAATGTATCCTTAAATTAACATATTACTGGCTAATTCAGATACAAATACTTTAAAATTCGCTTATTTTAAATATTAATAATTTTTAGCCAAGAATCATTTGCATTTTTTTTAATAATCGTATAACTTCTAAGGTCCAAAACATTCTAGAAGGATCAAACTTTTGGTATTATAACGCCGGCTGTGTTAAATAATGAATTTCGTTAGTGTTCTATGTAGGACTTATGGAACTTATAGGATTTCTACTATAATAATCAAATAGTAATTAATTCTTTCTCTAGAACCCATGATCATTATTTTTTATAAAAAAAAAAAAACAATTAACTTTAAATTTAACTGGAATTCGGAATTAATGTTTCAGTATCGGCAATAGTTTTAAAGTGGTAGCTGTACTCAACATTGGGTGTAATATTGAGTTTAAGATGCATGTGGAGGGTATCAAAAAATTCGCCGCAGCCGAATTTAACACTCTTGTTTTTATTTACGAATTACTTTATATTTCTTGGTATTTTCATTACTATTACACTGTGCAACAAAATTCCTTTGATAATTATAATGATTATAATCACTATATTTTATACCCTCCACCCCAGTGTGCAGAGGGTATACATAAGTTTGTCATTCCGTTTGTAATACTTAGAAAAAAATTTTGGACCCCATAAAATATATATATTTGTGATCCTTATAACAAGAGGAGTTAATATAGCGATGTCCGTCTGTCCGTCTGTGGAAATCACGATGACAACTTCAATCGGGCAGCTGGTGCTCGTTGGCATAAAAAATGATTTACTAACATTCTGAGAAGTTTGCTATATAAAATCGCCCAAATCGGTTGATTAGGGCCCGAGATTTGAATGAAGAACTAAAAAAAGTCTTTGAAAAATATATGATTTTCTACGTTGTTCTTGTCACGATCGCGCCCTCAATAGGACAGCTAGGGTGATTATTTTTAGTGAGAATGATTAACCAAGATCATGGAAAATTTCTGTTTCAAAAATCATTAAAATCGGTAGAACAGGTCCAGGGAAATCCCTGAAAAAGTAAAAAAAATAAATAATATGATGTTTCTATATTGCTCTTGTTGTTATTCTAAATTTTGTATTGTTTCCATAGCTGGACTTGTTGTTTTTGTGGTTGTTGTGGTAATAATATAATAAAAACTAACCCTTTGTAAATTTTTTTAATCAACTCTGGTAGAAAAATTTAAAAGTTTCCATTGTTTTGGCATCACTAAAAAACTTGTTAGATCATTTTAGATCACCGAGAGCCTGCTTGCAAAGTTTCAGATAAATTGGGTCATGGGAAAGGGGTTAAAAATCGATCTAAAATTTTGTCGCCAAGCAGAGAATGATATAAAGGGAGTAAAAATTCACCAGCATCTAAACTTTAGATTCTAAACATACCCTCCACCTCGGTTTGAGTATTGATAATAAATGTAAACAAAATATTGGAAAAAGTAAACAATTTGTTAAACTTAATACCAAATTATATCAGAAAATTCTTTGGGTTGGTTTTCGCCTTTTCTATTATTTCGGATTTATTTCGGTGTTTGCTTTTTGGTCATCGTGGTTGCTGATCGGCATGCATTTAGGTTATATACCAGGGGTGGGCACGTAAATGGATTGTTGGGCCAAATTTGGAATTTCACCTACTAACGGTGAGCCGCACTAGTTTATTTCTGCACAAATATTCATTTTCAAACAAAAAAGCAAAAAAAAAAACCATCTTTAAACAAACCTAAAATTTATTAATTCATTCCATACATATTACAAATAAATTTTATACTGAAATATTAATAGTATTTATAAAAATAATGTTATATTTTAAAATTTTTTGAGATCAAAGAATTTCATTTTAAATGAAATAAAAAAAAAAGGAATTATATAAAAATAAAATAAAAATATAGGTAACAAAAAATAAAAAAGAAATTGGGAAGAGTTTTTGATTATTACTTTAAAATCAGGTGTGTAGTTTGTCAAAGTTGTCCGAATGACTTCCGTAAGATATTGATTTGTTAAACGTGAACGATTTTTATTTTTAACATTTTCCATGGTGGAGTATAGAGGTTCACAACAATACGTTGTGCCAAACATTGAAAATAAACGAGCAACACCTTTTTTCAATTGTGGATATTGGGTTTCGTTAACAACTTTCCAAAATCCAACTAGAGAACTTGATTTGTGATGCATTTTCAATACAATATCATCCTTCATTTCTAACAATTCCATTTTCCAACATCTGGTTTTGCAAGAATTATATCGGATAATAAAAATTCATCATTTAGGACATCACACAAAAATGGGTTAACAAAAACTGAGAATGCTGCTTGAAGTTGTATGAGATCCTCAAATCTACACTTAATATTTTCATGAAATTGTTTTAAGTTATTTATTTATTCTTCCAGCTTATCGTCTTGTACATTATTTATGTTCAATTTTAAAAGAGGAAAAAATTTTAATTTTTTACATTCGAGGTCTGTTATAAACAAATGAGGTTTAGCTTCGAAGCCTAACAATGATCGTGACAAATCAAGCACTGTTTTGTCTTTGCCTTGTAAACTCATATTAAGCGATTTAAGATGGTTCATTGTGTCAGTAAAAAGCATTAAATCTGAAATCCAAATTTCATTCTCCAGATCTGGATATATTTTTCCTTTTTCTTTTATAAACAACTTTATTTTGGGTAACAACTGAACAAATCGATCCAAAACATAAGAAACGGATAGCCATCGCACTATGGACCAAATGGTGACATCGCTTGATAACTCATTGTTTTCCACAACTTATTGTAACTCCATAATATAATTTTTAAACTGACGATGTGTTCTACCACAAATTTCCAAACGTTTTCATATTTAAAAAATTTTGAAACAAGATGCTCCCGATGAATTGGTATATAATGTGGGATATCCGGCTCTTTATTTAAAAGACCAATCAAACCTTGATCTTTACCCACCATTGCAGGTGCTCCATTTGTGGCAACACTAATAAGTTTATCTCGTGGCAATTCAAATTTGTTAATTACTTCGAAAAGCGCATTTTTTACATGAATGCCTCGCTTTGTTTCAGAAAGAGCTACAAGGTCTTACATTTCTACAGTGATATTAAATTCAACAGCCTAATGAAGATCGCCAATTGAGAAACGTCGCTAACATCTGTGGATTCATCAAGAGCTAAACTAAATGCTGCAGAATTTTTTAGATCGTTTTTTAAACTTGTTTCAATAAAAGTGCTGATATCTCCAATCCGATGCTCGGTTGTGCGCCGTGATAGGGAAAGCTGATCTATCGCTTTATGCAGCTTTTTGTTATCAGGGTCGAGAATACTCATAAACTTCTTCATAGTGTGTTTTCTTAACTCTGCTTCCCCATAAGGACGTTTACCACGGGCAATATCCCAATCTATTATGTAACTTGCTTCAAGTGATGTGTCATTTCCATGGCTAAAAGACGAAATAATGTTCTGTTCTTTTTCAATATTTGACTGCAATGCCTTCAGTTTAGTCTCTGTAAGATTAGTATTAAGGGGATAATCTATGGCAAATTGTGAGTGAAATTTTTCATGGTGTCTACTTAAATTGTAAAGTTTGTTATGTGGTACAGTAATTTTGCAAATGAGGCACATAGGTATGCCCTTTGTTTCAACAAATCCGAATTTGTGTGTCTGTTCGGACTGGAATTTTCTGTTTTCATCACCTATCTTACGTTTTTTATTGCTCGTTGATGCCATTTTAATTCCTTAAAAGTAAAAAGCGGGACCGATATATGTTGAGTATTACCAGTTAATTTCAATGAGATATAATTAAAAAATTGTCCAATTTGCCAATTTTAGTTTTTAAATTTTTTAAACAAAATTTTAAAGTTCAATTGAATTATTTTTCAAAACATACTTTTATGAAAAACTTTTTATGAAATGGTTGGTACAATATGTACAAAAAATTTAATGGTAACTGAAGGTTTACATTTTAATTCTATCTATTTCATGTTTTCAAATTAAAAAGAATAGTAGGTATATAAAAGCTTATCAACTAAAAGTTTAAATTAATAATTTGTAAAATGTGGGGGCACAATTCACATAACACAATAAAACTTTACACTGCAATGATCGTTTAAACACCAAAGAATTTTTTCAGAAAATAAAATCTTAACAAAATCGTATCTAAATGCATAGTGTTCATATAAGAAAGTAACCGTTATTGTTTTTGAAGTTTTCATCTAATAAATTTGCTGGTAGCTTTACAATTTTTAAAAATACGCAGAAATCAAGTAGGCACAGTTCTCTTATCTCAAGAAGGCAAATAAAAAAAAAGAATAAAATAATCAGGGTTGTCAACTTAGTGCTTTTAGCACTGTTTTTAGTGCTTTTTAAAATTTTTGACGCGAAAATTTTTCGAGTTAGTGCTTAGTGCTTATTTAACATCAGTGACACCAAATCCTTAAGTGCTGATAGCATCACAAGTCGAATCTAATTTTGAAATTTTGTCAAGTATTGAAAATGGATGGCAAATAATCCACCTGATGAAATGGCAAAATTATGAATCCACAATTGAAGCTGTAGCTAATCTCGGTATTAAACTTTTGTCGTTTTCTTATTTAAACGCTAAAGTTGAGAGGGGTCTTAGCGACATGAACCTTTTCTAATCCAAAATAAAAAACCCATTGTCATTACATTCAATTAATGCTTTACTTCACATTAAAAATGGATTGAGAGAAGAAAATTTCTGTTCCGAAAGAAAAAATATCTAGTTTTAATGAATCATTTAATTATCGGGACTGCTCTCATCCCCAAGCATACAGGACAACAGGGCTTTCACTGAAAAAAGCAAAAATAAAAAATGGAAAATGCAGTGTTTTTTTTTCAAATTATGCGATTTTTGTCGGTTAAGTGCTTTTTGATATTTTAAAGTTGACAACCCTGAAAATAATGAACTATAAAAAACGAGAGAGAAAAATTATTATGCTCTGTCGTTTGCATTTCAAATCATGAGTGTGTTTTGCAAACATACAATATTTAAAATGCATTTTTTTGTACATGCTACATTGTTTCTGATAGAAAAAATAAAGCATGCTAACAGACGTTACATTCAAATAATTTGTATTACTTTTGTGGCCCTATTGAAAATTTGTACTCGTATTAATGCTAATTAAATCTAAATTAAATTTTGTAATATTTTTTAAATTTATATGGGGCCACATAAAACTCGTTCGTGGGCCGCATGCGGCCCATGGGGCCGCATTTGCCCATGCCTGTTATATACCTACATATATGCATGCGTTTCCGGTTATATGACATAACTTCTCGTTTAATTTAGTTTTTGCTAATTAAATAGCTCGCCCTAACCTCCATTGCAAAGGTAATGGCTGTGTAGGGTGGCTATATGCATTAAATCGTGCTAATTGGAGATGGCTGTATAGTTTCTTTTAACTGGCCAAATATTTCTTCATTGTGGCCATATAGGTCGGATGGAGTAACAAAATAATAACAAAAAAAAAAGCTCTCTCAACTTTTTTATTAAAATATTGCCATATTTTGAAAACATAGAGAATAAATTTATAATAATAAATAATCAAATTAGGGATACCAAACGCAAAAAACCAAAAGTCCCAAACATTTTAAATAAAATAATTTCTTATCTTTATTTTCTGAAAAACTTCAAATTTTCATCCAAAAAAAATTGTGAAAATTTATATATAAATAACATTCTCATCAAATTGCGTTTATTTATGTAACAATTTTTATGTTAGCAATTCTTAAATATCATTTGAGGTTTTCTAAAATTCATTGAATTTAAATTAATGTTTTCTGTAGTCCGATTCTGTAAATTTCAACGATCACTAATGATCAATTTTTCTATTTATTTAAATTGTAAATGAGTGGCATCTCTGTCAAAATAAGGGAAAAACACAAAGAATAGAAAAAAACAAATTACTTCGTGTTTGACAGGATGATTTTATGTTTACTTTTAATATCTCTATTTTTTTTACTAATATTTCTGTGTATTTATTTGAAAATGAAATAATGAATTGAATATGCAATTTAATTTTTTATTTATATAAAAAACTTTTTAATAAAAGCAAAATATTTTCACTATTTTATGATATTTATTTATGTATGACGACATTTCTCAACATTTTTTATCGATTGAATAAACAACACAAAAATGGTTGTCGTTTAGATAACAACAACAGCTGACTTCAACAATAGCGAATATCGTTTAAAAATTTTACTGATAATTTTGCAATATTTTTTTTTAACGATTCGACTATCGTTAAAAGAAGTTACGGAATCGCGGTACTGAAAAGTTATTAATTTCTCTTGAATGGCAATATTTTTTTTAACTGTAAACATTTTTTAAATGTAAACATATTTGGTGATTTTTTTTGGAATTTCAATTTGTGTTTAACGAATAAAATTTATATATTAAAGATGCAATTGATGTCTTCTAAATTTAAAATTATAATTTCCGACGTTTGGATATGATTTTCTGATATTCAATTAATATTTTCTAATTTATAATTGGAAATTTTAATTCCAGTTTTTAGAATTGATATTTTCTTAAAATTGAATGGAAAATTTAAAAAGTGCAATTTAGTATTTATGTGAATAATAATGCTTTAGTAATTATAAACAATTTTTAAAAATTAGATGTAATCGCAATCAGATATTTTGTAGGTAAAGCAGAATAATAATTCTATATAACTATGTAGAACTGTTTTGAAAGCAAAAAACTCATTGATGAACTCGGTAACTCTATTTTGTAAAGACAACAAAAAGTTAATATGCCAAACTTATGTTCATATTTGTAAAAGAATAATGAAAAAACGTATGACATAAAAGACCAGCCCGTGTATACTCTTAACATTGTTCTGTATGATATCTAGTTGAAAATATTGACATTCATGTTAAAATAAAAAAAATAACTATTTCAAAGCTAATTAGAACGAAAATTGTGGCGCCATCTATTGCGGCATAGTCACGCTGAGCAAAATGAAGTGACACTCTGTTAATGCAAAAGAAATGTATTTTCCCCACAACAAAATATTGCAGAATTTTATGTCAATAAAATAATATACCGATTTATTTCTACCATGAAGTTACTATGGATACACATACATACATATATATAATATATGTATATTATTTGTATTATTTAATATGTGTATGTATGTATATGTAAATGTATGTATGTATCTTAAATATATTTACGCTGATCCCTGACTCACTGACTGACTGACTGATTCTGTAACGCTGAAATAATACACACACATAGCACTCTCTAGAAAGCTATGGGAAATACACAAACAAAATTTTCTCTCTTCTTTGTTACCGACCAGTGCTGCTAATAAAATCTTCTGAAAATCTACAATTTTGGAAACTAAATCGCCAAAATTGTCATTTTTAAAACAAGAAATTGTCAAGAAAATTTTAACGCTTATAAAACTCGAAAAAATATTACAAAAGGAAGCAATAAAATTTATTTATATCATTCATATTACGAATATTATTACAGCATTGGTTATTTCTATATAAAAATGTATTAGTGGTGAAATTTCAACGAAAAAAATTTAACACAGCAATCAACTAAATAATTTTATTGACATGTATCTATAGCTGAAACATATAATATAGGTTTAAAGTATAGCCGTAATTAAAACTTAAATCTTAAGTGGAGATGCTATTCAAGGTGTTTCCGTTTTGAAACGACTTGACCCAGAATTAAATCTATACATACCTATTTTGTAATTTACATTTACACTGAACTAAAACTATTAATTTTCGATTAACAACCCATTAATTGTTAACCTTTGAAATCATAATTTTTATACTACTGAAAATTTAAAATCTTCAATCATCATTTTAACAAATTTAACAAATCATTTTAACAAATTGAAAAATCGTCGAAATTAAAATTAATTGTCAAAATTGGCAGTACTGCTAACGACAATAGCACTACATATGCAGATTTCGTGTTACATATGGAATTAGACGAACGCAAAAAATGCATCAAATAACTAATATCTATTCAAATTCTTCTTTAAATTCCCTTTGTTGGTCAATGAAAAAATTCTGCAAAAAAAAGTAATGAAGGAAATTTTATATTTTTTTTTATCAAACTAAACTTTACCGTTTGTCTGTTTTGTTTTTCATCTCATCTCTGATGGCCAGCACTTACCGAAGAGTGTGAGGACACAATTTTGATACAAAATTGGCCACACATTAAATGTACAGCGAACCGTAGACAACCAAACAGACCGGACCGGTGAATTACATTCACCATGACACAAGACAGTGAATTACATTCACTAAAGGACGGACCGGTGAATTACATTCACCCCGACAGGCAGTGAATTACATTCACCACGACAGGCAGTGAATTACATTCACTAAGACACCGGTGTGAATTACATTCACCACGACAGGCAGTGAATTACATTCACTAAGACACCGGTGTGAATTACATTCACCCAAACAATAGACCACACACACACAGTTACACATCCTCATCATCAAACAATAGACCACACACACACAGTTACACATCCTCATCATCAAACAATAGACCACACACACACAGTTACACATCCTCATCATCAAACATCAGATCACACATACACTCAGCATCAAACATCGAACATCAAACCACCGACTCACAGTTACACACACTCAGCATCAAACAGCAAACCACCGACTCACAGCTACACACACCAAACATCGAACATCAAACCACACACACAGCCACACACACTCACCATCAACCATCAAACCCACGCAACCAAATAGCAACAAGTGAGCACACCATACACAAACAATCAAACACGATGCGTGTCATAGGCTGTGTGGTGCTCTCTCATCAAACCAGACAACCGGTGAGAGTTTGTAGCCACGACAAAGCGACATGGTTGAGTGAGAGATCGGCTTATAAAAGGGACGACCAACGAGTCAGAGGGGATCAGTTTTTCGCCAGCAGCTTCAGTGGACATACATCAACGAGGTTACGGGAGACATCGGAGCGAAAACCCGGTAAGGTGGCTAAAGATTTTTATTTTTCTAAAGTGATCGAACTGGTGCAACACCAACTCGATAGTATAGGGCAAGGTAGCATAGGGGCGAATTACATTCGTCCATCGGTGGATTACATCCACCCAGCTTAGGCAAGGTAGCATAGGGGTTGAATTACATTCGGCACAAGAGTAGGGGCGAATTACATTGGCCCATTTATTTGGTGGATTACATCCTACCTATTCAGGAGATTAGGGCCGCTAGGCTAGGGAAATCGCCACACCACCAACCCAGCAACATCAATCTCCGCGAAGCAACCCCAGCACCCGCGACACCGGCAACAACAAACATATTAGTGAAGTGTACATTTATAAAAATAAATATAAAAATAAATAAACATACATTTAAGCAGTGAAGTGATCCGTATTTTGAATCAAATAAATTTAGTGGAAGGACCCTGGGACAGCTGAGACTCACCCCAGCTTCAAACCCGGACTAACCGGAGGTTCCTTACATTTGGCGCCCGAGCAGGGACACTTCACTCTACAGGAGAAAAAAAAGCAATTGAAGCGAAAGGCAGAGAAGGAAGGATGGTCCGAAGTAACTGGATCTACTCACTCCGCAGAGAGGCGCTTGTACAAGTCATGGCGGAGTTTGGCCTAGAGGTAAGCGGAACGGTCGAAGATCTACGCCGAAAATTAGCTGCGTTCATCACCCAAGGCGAACATAAGGATGCAGTGACAGCACGGTTGGAAGAGATGGAGGCAATGTACAGCCGAGCAACTTCGCCAATGCCCCCGACAGACGTAGCAGGCCCAGAGGCCTGACCGATAGTCAACCAGCATTGACCGTACCAGCACAAGAAACCCCTCAGCTAAACCCCGGAATGCCGTACGCTGCAGTGGTTGACCAGGTGCGTAAGTGGTCATTCAGATACGATGGCGGAAGAGACTCCATTGGCTTTATAGAGAGGGTCGCAGAACTGGCAGAAGTTTACGGCATGGACCGTAATATGTTACCCAGAACGATGCCGGAGCTATTGAAAGATAATGCGCTGATGTGGTTCCGCAACAACAACCGACAGTGGGTGTCCTGGGAGAGGTTTCGGAAAGATTTTCTGGCCTTCTTTCTTCCTCCCCGATATTTTGAAGACCTAGACGACGAAATCCGTAGAAGAGTGCAGAAGCCTCGGGAGAATTTCAAGTTGTACGTGATCGCAATGCAAAACATGATGCGGCATGCGGCCTACACCAGCGAGCAGCAGCTGGAAAGAATTTTCCGAAACGCCCATGTAGACTATCAACTGTACATACGAAGACGAGACTTCAGCAGCCTGGATGAACTGGTAAGAATGGCAGAATAATTTGAGTGCCTCAAAGCCAACCATCCCGAAGTGAGCCGAGACCACCGAGACAACCGTCCACAGGTCACTCGGCGAGACGAACGTACTCGACAGGTAGTTCAGGCAGAAGGGCCGTCAACCATCAACCCAAGGACTGCATGTAGACGATGTGGCGAAGACGGACACGGCTATCGATCATGTAGAAACCCCAGTATTCTGTTCTGTTGGGAGTGCAGACGACGCAACATTCGCACACGAGAGTGCTGTAGAAGAGTTCCGGGAAACGACAGAGGACCGCGCCAACAGCAAGGGCAAGCAGCGGACCGCAACCAACAGCCCTTGCCCCAGTAAGTGTTTTCCGCGAAACGGAAAATCGCCTGTTGGCAAACGTAAAGATTGGCACACAACAGCGGGAGGCGACCATCGACACTGGCGCATCAAAAAGTTATATAAGCGAAAGATTATCAAATGAATTGAGTAAAGAAAGCAAATTAGTACCGGTAAAACAGAGAATCAGCATGGCGAATTGGTCCACAGTAGACCTAAAAGAAGCAAGACAAGTGACGGTGAGTTTGGGTAAAAGTAGAGTTCGGGGTGATGCCGGATATGCTAGATGACGCTTTGCTTGGCCTTGACTTCTTGCGGGCCGTACGGCTCGAAATACGCTGCGGTGACCAACTTGTGCAGCTCAAAACCCCGGTCCAACACGCAATGATGGTGACAAATACGCAAGAGAAAATCGAAACGATGATGACTGAGCAAGAAAAGATAACGCAGTTCCTAACTTATGAGTTAAATCAGTTTGAAGGCATAGAGGGGCCAACCCCGCTGGCCAAGCATAAAATTTGCCTCAAAGATGACAGACCGGTCCGACAAAGGTATACCCAAAGAAACCCCGAGATGCAACGACGAATAAATGAGGAGGTCGATGAACTTTTAAAAAACGGGTGTATCGAGCCATCAAAGAGCCCGTACAGTGCCCCAATTGTGATGGCCCCGAAGAAGAATGGCACATGGAGGCTTTGCATCGACTACAGACTACTGAATGCCCGAACCATCGCAGATGCCTACCCATTACCCCGCATCAACCATATCTTGGATCGGTTGCGAAACGCAAAATTTATTAGCAGCATCGATCTCAAGAATGGGTATTGGCAAATACCGATGGCAGAAGACAGCAAAGAGTACACCGCATTCACGGTTGCTGGAAAGGGGTTGTTCCAGTGGAGAGTGATGCAATTCGGTCTTACGTCCGCTCCAGCCACGTTCCAAAGGACATTAGACCGAGTTATTGGCCCGGAAATGGAACCACACGCATTTGCCTATCTGGACGACATTGTAGTTCTGGGGAGTTCGTTAGAGGAACACATGACCAACCTAAAGGAGGTGTTTCGTAGGCTACGAGAGGCTCGGCTAAAGATCAATAAAGAGAAGAGCAAGTTCTTTGAGAAGGAGATACGATATTTGGGTCATGTGGTAAACGAGCAGGGTATCAACACCGACCCCGAAAAGATCGCGGCCATCCGTGAGTTAAAACCCCCGCAAAACGTTCGCGAGCTGCGCAGATGCCTGGGCGTGGCCTCATGGTACAGACATTTTGTTCCGGATTTCTCCAAAATTGTCCACCCTTTGACATCACTGCTGTAGAAAGGTAAACATTTCCGGTGGAACAACGAGCAGTGCGAAGCGTTCGAGGAGCTAAAAAGACGCCTGACCGAAGCCCCAGTGCTGGCGTGCCCGGATTTCACGCAGAGGTTTACGTTGCAAACAGATGCGTGTGATTATGGGTTGGGTGCCGTGTTAACACAAGAGCTCGAAGGACAGGAGAGGGTGATAGCGTATGCCAGCCGAAAATTAAACCAGGCCGAAAAGAACTACTCACCGACGGAAAAGGAGTGTCTGGCAATAGTATGGGCCATCAGAAAATTACGACCGTACTTAGAAGGATATCAGTTTACCGTGGTGACCGACCATCTGGCGCTGAAGTGGCTCAACTCAATTGAGACCCCATCCGGGCGAGTGGCGAGATGGGCCCTAGAGCTGCAGCAATACAGCTTCGATGTGCAACATCGCAAGGGTAAGTTAAATGTGGTAGCCGACGCTCTTTCCAGGCAACCGATAGATGTGTGTCAGGCCGTAAAAGATGAACCCCAAAAATGCCAATGGTGGAAGAAAAGATGCGAAGAAGTGGCTCAGTCCCCAGAAAAGTTCCCTGATTACACCATGGTAAACGAACAGCTGTACCGCAATATACCAACCAGAGATGACGACGAAGAGTGCGCACCTTGGAAATTATGTGTCCCAAGGCACCAACGCGGGCGCGTGCTCAAAGAAAACCATGATTCCCCAACGGCCGGTCATTTGGGCATCCGTAAAACAGTGGCAAGGATAACCAACCGGTATTATTGGCCAGGAATGTTTCGGGAGATAAAGGAGTATGTGAGGTGCTGTAAAACCTGCCAGGAGTATAAACCCAGCCAACAACTTCCGGCCGGCCGCATGTTGACAACAGTTGCAGAGGAACCGTGGTCCGTTCTGTGTGCAGACTTTGTGGGACCGTTGCCCCGTTCCAAACACGGCAATAATATGCTTCTGGTGATCACCGACAAGTTTTCAAAATGGGCAGAGCTAGTGCCACTACGTCGAGCAACAGGTGAAACCCTCCGCCGGGCATTTCGAGAAAGAATTCTTGCGAACTATGGGGTGCCAAAGATCATGATAACAGACAATGGAGCACAGTTTACATGCAAGAAGTTTAGAAGCTACCTACAGAGTATAGGGGTGCGGCATCAACTCACTGCACCGTATACCCCACAGGAGAACCCAACAGAGAGGGTCAACCGAACAGTGAAGACGATGATCTCCCAGTATGCTGGGACCAATCAAAAGACATGGGACGAAATGCTGCCAGAAATCCAGCTGGCCTTGAATACAGCCAAGGCAGACTCTACCCAATACAGCCCGGCATTTATAGTCCAAGGTCGTGAACCTCGACACCCAGCTGCCCTATATGACGAGGTCACGGAAGGCAGTGGAACGAGCGGCAAAAACGTTGAAGAAAAGGCCAGGGTGATAAGGGAGGTTTTTGCAATGGTGCGGAGAAATATGCAAAAGGCGGCCAAGGATCAGGCTAGATATTGCAATCTTAGGCGGCGACAATGGAAACCCAACATAGGTGAGAAAGTTTTAGTCAAAGAACACCTTTTATCCAACGCTGCCGATGGATTCGCGGCAAAATTAGCACCAAAGTTTGGCGGACCGTTTATTGTGCATCGCTTCGTGTCCCCTGTGATAGTGGAGTTACACCAGAATGGTCACAACAAGGCTCGCACTGCCCACATCAGCGATCTCAAGTCTTACCGCGGCCATACGGACTCAGAACCGTAAGAATAATAATAACGATAATAACAAAATTAATCACCCTTATAATAACAATAAAAAAATACATTGCATATTATGCGGGACACACTCACGTTGTTTATCACAAGTTGGCACGACCAACAACTCAAACAGTATTAAGTCTACGCAACTCACGTTAAAATCAACAAGTACAACAATAACAGCATATACAACTTGTGTAACAAAACGAAGTGAACAAAAAAAAAAATAAATAAATAAAATTAAC
>OY821521.1:108354355-108599355 GCA_963682025.1 Cordilura impudica
GGGCAAACGAGGAAAGATTAAATAAATAAAATATACTAAAATTTAATAGAAACAAACTAGAAAAAAAAAGTGAATTACATTAACTAAACATTTAATTAACTGAAAAAAAAACAAAAAAAAAAAAAAATGAGAAAAAAAAAATAAAATAAAACCCAAACTAGAAATAAATTTTAAACTAAAAAAAAAAATTTGAACTGAATTAAATTAACCTAAATTAATATTAACTAAATAAATCAACGAATAATAATGAATTAATAATAATAAATATGGGATAATCATGGCATAACTAATGACAACAGGTGTCATATAAAAATAAAACACATGAAAATTATCATAATATGTACGAGCGAGGACACTCTAACGTTGTTTTTCAAACTGAGAAACAAACAACAACCACAACATTGGGTATGCTTGCCTACCAGTTTCACAACCAATGACAACAACAACAGTATATGCAGTCTAAGTAAACTGCATACCAAGCTATGACAACAAAACCTTTAAAATTAATCTTATTGTAGGAGCTAGCGAATGCACAACAGCCAACAGAACAATCAAACGCAACAAGAAGACACTATGATGCCAACCACAGCCGATGACTCTACAAAAGGATGCGAGCCCATCGTACGGCTACGCCGGTTAAGACCGGAAGAAGTGGCCGCCATCATTCCCGATGACATCATCACCCTCAGTGATAGTGACGAAAGCTCGGTACAGAACGAGGTTGACGATCCCGACTACACCCCTTCGGAGGTAAGCACCGGCCCGATACCGACTTCACAGTCCACCGTCGAATGGAATGGCCCAGGGGGAGCTTACGAAGAACCATTAACGGCATCACAGTCGACAACAACCGATAATGAAAATGAGATACGGTTATTTATGGCCTGTCAAATGGAACGCTACATCCGCCGACAGGGTCGCACGACCCAATACATCGCCAACATCGGTGTCACCTGGACCCTATATGAGCCGGAGAGTGAGGGGGAGCCCGATCCCAACCCTCTGATAGAAGAGCCGATATCGCGGAAACGGCTGCGGATAGAAGAAAACCGGGAAGAGCCGCAGCCGGGCCCAGAAGAGGTTGATCCACTCTCCGGTACTGAGGAGCTGACCCTAGCTTTTTGAAGATGATACCCTATCCCTAGGAGGTCTAAGTTGGTCGAGCGTGGAACGAGCCATTCTGCAGATGCTGGAAGATCCGGAGGAGGACATCCCAACGGCGCCGTCAGCAACGGCCGAGGCCCAGCCGGAAGAGAACCGGGCAGACTCAGGCACAAGGGAGGACGTGGTTTTGGCAAGGAACGCGATACCCGAGGAGCTGGAAACGGAGATCAGAAGGGCGATAGCATCCAGGCGGAAGGTGCTCTTCCGTCGTGTGATCGAGGGAATCAGCTATCGAGTGCGGGTGTCGGCGTCGGGCGAAGTGTCCGTCCGCCTTCTTCCCGGAAGAAGGCAGGAGGTGTGAGGACCCAATTTTGATACAAAATTGGCCACACATTAAATGTACAGCGAACCGTAGACAACCAAACAGACCGGACCGGTGAATTACATTCACCATGACACAAGACAGTGAATTACATTCACTAAAGGACGGACCGGTGAATTACATTCACCCCGACAGGCAGTGAATTACATTCACCACGACAGGCAGTGAATTACATTCACTAAGACACCGGTGTGAATTACATTCACCACGACAGGCAGTGAATTACATTCACTAAGACACCGGTGTGAATTACATTCACCCAAACAATAGACCACACACACACAGTTACACATCCTCATCATCAAACAATAGACCACACACACACAGTTACACATCCTCATCATCAAACAATAGACCACACACACACAGTTACACATCCTCATCATCAAACATCAGATCACACATACACTCAGCATCAAACATCGAACATCAAACCACCGACTCACAGTTACACACACTCAGCATCAAACAGCAAACCACCGACTCACAGCTTCACACACCAAACATCGAACATCAAACCACACACACAGCCACACACACTCACCATCAACCATCAAACCCACGCAACCAAATAGCATCAAGTGAGCACACCATACACAAACAATCAAACACGATGCGTGTCATAGGCTGTGTGGTGCTCTCTCATCAAACCAGACAACCGGTGAGAGTTTGTAGCCACGACAAAGCGACATGGGTGAGTGAGAGATCGGCTTATAAAAGGGACGACCAACGAGTCAGAGGGGATCAGTTTTTCGCCAGCAGCTTCAGTGGACATACATCAACGAGGTTACGGGAGACATCGGAGCGAAAACCCGGTAAGGTGGCTAAAGATTTTTATTTTTCTAAAGTGATCGAACTGGTGCAACACCAACTCGATAGTATAGGGCAAGGTAGCATAGGGGCGAATTACATACGTCCATCGGTGGATTACATCCACCCAGCTTAGGCAAGGTAGCATAGGGGTTGAATTACATTCGGCACAAGAGTAGGGGCGAATTACATTGGCCCATTTATTTGGTGGATTACATCCTACCTATTCAGGAGATTAGGGCCGCTAGGCTAGGGAAATCGCCACACCACCAACCCAGCAACATCAATCTCCGCGAAGCAACCCCAGCACCCGCGACACCGGCAACAACAAACATATTAGTGAAGTGTACATTTATAAAAATAAATATAAAAATAAATAAACATACATTTAAGCAGTGAAGTGATCCGTATTTTGAATCAAATAAATTTAGTGGAAGGACCCTGGGACAGCTGAGACTCACCCCAGCTTCAAACCCGGACTAACCGGAGGTTCCTTACAAGAGTATGATTTTTTTTGATAAATATTTGAGAAAAAAGAGATCTTCAATGTGGATTTTGTTGTTGTCCAACGTATGATTTCGTTTAAAGCTCTGTATTGAAAAGCACCTGAAAAAATTGTGCAATATTAAGTTTCAAATTTAAATCATTCTAACTTTGCATAAATTACATTGTAATTTCAGAAGAGAGGTGGGAAAATAATTTTTTTTCAATCATATTAATTTTTGCATAATTTGCTTTCAAAAAATTTTGACAAACATAAATTACGTAAATAGGTATATTTAAGATTTTAATTTGAATAATTTATTGAAATTATCATGGAAGAATTAAAGGCGATTTGGAATAATAATTTTGTTTTTTAATTAAAACTAATACGCCCTTATTTTATTTTTTGATTTATAGATAACTGGAAAAAAAGTTCGCTTTTTACAGTTTACATTTATGATGACATATGAAATATTTTTTTCTCTTTTTTGTAGGTGTATTGGTTTTTGCACTTTCTTAAGGGGTGGTAGGTTTTAAAACCTTTTTTTGCATTTCTCTTTCTGAATGCACAACATGTCGAGAGTGTTGTGTCAAAATTTTAAGTAAATCAGAGCAAAACTTAAGAAGATACAGCGTTTCCAACGACCGGCCTCATACGGTATATATTATACTAGATGTAACCCGGTGTGCTTCGCTACACCCTCCCCCTCCCCCCCCCCCCCCGAATCGTTATGAGAGGGCTCACGCAAAGTCCCAAGTTTCTCACTAATACAGTTATACAGATATATCACATTTTATATTAAGTTTGTGTAGGGGTGCCACGCGCATTTGTCCAATCCCGCCCGTTTTTTTGTCTGACAAATCACGTTAATAATGAATGACTTGAGACAAATTTGCAACCCTTTCCCTATCATAGTACTTAATATATATGATATTAAAAATTTACTTTGTATGGGAGGTGCCACGCCCACTAAAAATACATAAAAAAATTACAGCCTGTAGCACTCCCATATCTGCAGTAAGACTATATGAAAATTTCAGGAAGGTCAGATGAGTAGTTACGGAGATTACCTGCTACAAACAAACAAACACACATTACCTCTTTATTATGTTAGTATAGATTTTTTTATTTCAATGCTTGCTGATGCTGATATTCAATGTTTTTTGTTTTTTCATTTGGTACAACAATTATCAGATTTTTCGGCGTTCCTACCCTGGAGCAATGTACATGTAGCTGCTCATGAGAAGATGGATTATCCAAATTAGATCTGGCAACACTTAACTATTGGCCTTGAACTTAGAATATCATTTGGCAATTTTTTTTTAGCGATTTTTGATTTTGTCCATTTTTGATTTTGAGGATTTTTTTGCGATTTTTATTTTTCGCGATTTTCGTTTTTGGCAATTTTCGAAATTGCCGATATATTTTCCACGACAAATCACATTGATAACTAATGTACTTGTTAAAAGACTGTCGCTTTCGTAGTACTTCATACTTTTTATATAGGAGGTGCCAAGCCCACTAATCCCATCCCGCCCACTTTTTATTGGACTTCTCACATTTATATCTGATGGACTCACTGCTTCGATCACGCACATTTTTTTGTTCGACTAATCACATAAAGAACCTATGGGCTCACGCAAAGCTCTCTCTTTTGCAGTACTCCAAATATATGACATTAAATAGTTACTTTGCATGGGGAGTGCCACGCCCATTGGTGTGAATCCGCCAATTTTTGTCCGACTACTCATAATAAGATATGCAAAGTGTCAAAGCTTCCCTTTTTTAGTACAGCAGTTATATGATACCATATATTTACTTCGTATGGTCGGTGACACGCCCACTGCTCCGATCATGCCCATTTTTTGTCTAACTAATCACATGAATAACTTATGGGCACACACAAAGTTCCAAAACTCTCACTATTACAGTACTCCAGATATATGGCATTTTAAATTTTCTTTGGATGGCAGGTGCCACGCCTATTGGTCCGATACTGTCCATTTTTTGTCCGACTACTCACATTAATAATAGGTGGCATCAGACAAATTTGAAAAGCTCTCTCTATCACAGTACTCGAGATATATAATATTGAACTATTACTTGTATGGGAGGTACCATGCCCACTAATCTGATCCCGCCCATTTCTGGCGTAGCTACTAATATTAACAATAGGTGACTTCACACAAATTTTCAAAGCTCTCCCTATCATAGTACTCAATATATGTATATGATATTAAAAATATACTTTGTGTGGGAGGTGCCACGCCCACTAAAAATATTTAAAAAATTATAGCCTATAGCACTTACTATATCCGCAGTAAGA
Source organism: Cordilura impudica (assembly GCA_963682025.1). Lineage (NCBI taxonomy): Eukaryota > Metazoa > Arthropoda > Insecta > Diptera > Scathophagidae > Cordilura > Cordilura impudica. Next base: position 108,359,462 of record OY821521.1, read on the forward strand.
CTCTGTGAATATTTCAGGAAGATCAGTTGGGTAGTTACGGAGATTACCTCCTACAAACAAACAAACAAACAAACAAACAAACAAACACACATTACCTCTTTATAATATTAGTATAGATAAATCATAGTATATAAATTCGAAGTCCGTCAACATCATAACTCAAAATCTACTGACCGATTCTTTTGCAATTTTAGACACTATATCTACACATAAATCATCACGTAACCACGAAGGGTTTTTTTTAATTTCCATTTTCTTCCCCATTTTTTAACAACAAATTCCCGAAATTGTATAAAAAAATTGTTTTTCACTTCAAAATGCTGCAAAAAAAAATTTAAAAAACTCTTCGTCACTACCACAGGAAACATGTCACCTTTGAAACGCGTTTCGATTTTTTTATTTCACATGATCCGGTAACAAGTTATTATGTTCACCGCAAAACAGCAACGTTCCGGAGCTACGCTGTCACGGATTTATTTATTAAAATTTTTAATTGAAATTTTTTTCAAAGATTTTCTTCATATACATATTATGATATAACGTATATATGAAACAAATAATCCAACATTATTCATACCTATCTTCAAAAAAGAATTATGAAAATACGAATTTTTTTTACCTTTAAAACCTTAAGAAACTTTTAGGAACCTTGCTCTAAAACGTTTTTTTTTATGCTATTCTATTTTTCTACAATAAAATGAAGTTAGGTTATAACGAACTCGGCGGGACCGGCCAAATTAGTTCCAAATTAGTAGTTTGTTTTGTCCGAAAGGTTTAAAAAGTTTTTTTAGTTGAATGAGTTTATTTATTTTAGGGCATTTGAAAAAGTTATAAAACATAAATTAAATTACTAAAAAGATACATATTAATTGTTTGTCTTAATAAGACTAAAATTACCGAGTTTCTATCAAAATAAAATATTTTTTTAAAATCATTTAAAATGAAAAACTCCTTATGTATAGAAGCAGAAAGTACAAAGAAAAGGTTGGCTACTGGCAAACTTTTACGAAAATATACATAGAAGGACCTTTTACAAAACTTCTTTTGAAAATCGAAGTTTTTGTTTTGTATTAAAATTAAATGAAAATAAAATTAAATTAAATTGAAATTAATTTTTTTTAAATATATAATATTAAGGAAAATTCTGAAATGGAAAAAAAATTTGTTTGTTAAAGTCAAAAGTTTGATATAACCACTGTTCGCTATAAGAGAAGCAATTTGTATGAAAAATGTGATTAAAACTCTTGGGACCGAAGAAATTCTTCGCTATAAACAAAAATTTATTGCAACCAGGGTTCGTTATAAGCGAACTCCATTGTATTAAATTTTAATAATTTTGGGAATCTCCAATCTCCTCACTTTACCCGGCCTTCCCATGTTCAAGTCAAATTGATCACACATCCAATAGTCAAAAAATTGTTAAGCAACTGTCCCATTGAAAAATTGAAAGAGAGAATTGAAACGTATGATTGTGAGTACATTACAACCTGAAAGCCAAAAATATAACGTGTGAAGGCCGGGTAATATCTTAAATATATTTACGCTGATCCCTGACTCACTGACTGACTGACTGAGAGACTGACTGATTCTGTAACGCTGACCAAAATGATACGGTTCTAATTCCTAGGATTGATCTCGCTCCAACCGACACCACATTACCTTTCATATTAAAACGCCGCCAGTTTCCAGTAATTCCTGCATACGCAATTACCATAAACAAGGCTCAAGACCAGTCATTTGATTACGTTGGCATTAATTTGGAGACCGCGGTATTTTCACACGGCCAAATGTATGTGGCTTTGTCACGATCAAAAGTTGCAAGCCAAGTTAAGATACGTATTCAATCGAACCCACAGTAAGGAAAACTATTAAATGACCAACGATATTTCACACGAAATATAGTTTTTCAAGAGTTGAAAAACTTTTTTGCCAAATATTTCTTATCTGTTTTGATACTTATTTATATAATTTCTACCGACACAATCTTTTTTCACATGTGCATATTAAAAGAAATATAATTTATTATAAATTTTTCGTACATTTAAATTTAAACTGTTTTATTCATAATTTTTAAACGGGCGCCTAGGCGCCACACAATCAACTAGTTTTAAATATTACACACAAAAAATACAACATCAAACGTTATTTTTGTGTTTTTCTCTTTAAATAAATTAATACATAATTTTTTTTTTTTTTTCTAAATTTACATTGTTTTTTATACCCTCCACATCTCAGTGGCAGAGGGTATATATAGGTTTGTCATTCCGTTTGTAACGCATCGAAAAACTAATTTCCGACCCAATAAAGTATATATATTCTTGATCCTTATCACAGCTCGAGTCGATATAGCGATGTCCGTCTGTCCGTCTGTCCGTCTGTCCGTCTGTCCGTGTGTCTGTTGAAATCACGCTCATTCAAAAAAAAAAGCATTTACTTAGGTCAGGTTACGAAAAAATTATTTGCCATAATTCCCACCAGGTTGGTATTGAAATCGGAGTAAATCGGGAGCCTCTGCGCTGAGAAATGAACAAAAGTTTATAGATACCTCTAAAAAAAACATGAAACCTAGTGTTTTCTTGTAATAGTTTAGTGGTTGAACATACAACAACATAAAAAAAGCCACAAAAAAAATGTGATTCATACATATTAACAATAACAAGAACACAACTACCATGAGCTATGTTAATAGTATTGCCACAAACCGAGGTGGAGGGTATCAAAGATTCGGCACAGCCGAATTTAACACTCTTACTTGTTTTTTATTAACAACTAGGTATTTTAGCATTATTTGCTTTAGATGTTGCTGAATTTTTACTCCCTTTATATTAACTCGTAGTGTCTGCTGGTCGAACAAATTTTGGATCGATTTTAACCACTTTCCCGTGACCCAATAGATCTGAAATTTTGCAGGCAGGCTCGTGGCAATGAAACAATGGAATCTTTTAAATTTTTCTACCAGAGTTGATAAAAAAAATGTACAAAGGGTTTGTTTTTATTATATTATTACCACAACGACCACAAAAACAACAAGTCCAGCTATGACAACAATGCAACATTTAGAATAACAACAAGAACAATATAGAAACATCATGTTTTTAAAAGAGGTGTATGTGTATGATTTTCACAGCAAGAAGACTTTGAACCTGTTCTATTTGCAAAATCGTTAAAGTCAATTGGGTTTCAACATATTTATGCCCGTTATGGAAGAGTTGATTGCAAAGGGAGTGATCTGGGAAAACAACAACTAATCAGATGTATGGACGAGGTGGATCAAATGTTATTGGAAGCAACAACCAATAACTATTACAAAAGGAGATCTATGAATACGGGTGATGATCAGGATGGCGATGATGGTGCTGCTTATGTTTCCCCTAAAAAGCATATGTATTTGATGTAATTTTAATGATTAAAAATCAATATTTTTAACAATTTTCAAATTTTATAAATTATAGTTGTATACTGAATTCTAATTTTTTTAATATTATTAGTTTTAACATTAGAAGCGTTTCGTATGTTGGAAAATTCGATCAATTTAAAGAGTTAATTGCTAGGTTGCCGAAGTTGCCAGATGTAATTGCAATTCAAGAAACATGGTTTAATGACATTACACAAATTTATAAAATTCCCGGTTTTACAAATGTTCATTGTTGTAGAGAAGATGGTTATGGTGGTACTTCCTTATATATAAATAAAAATATTCATTATGAAGTAGTTATTTGCAGAAGTGAGAAATTTATTTAAGAAATAGTTGTTACATTTTGCAATTTTAAAGTTGATCATAAACCCTTGAAACTTATTTCATTCTGTCGTTCCCAAAAATGCAACGTAGATGATTTTATAAATATTTTTGATGCTATTTTAAATGTTCATGCTCGTAGCCCAATTATTGTAGTTGGTGATTCAAATGTAGTTTTTTTCAAAACACTCGTTATATTGATTTGCTTACGATATTTCAAAATTATGATTGTGATAGTGTGCACAATTTGATAAGAGGCCTCAAAGTAAAACAAGCATTGATCAGGTTTTCAGTAACTTTGCAGATAAAATTTATGTAGATTCGGTTGAATGCGATCTGTCAGATCATAATATTGTTTGCTGCAAGTTTAAAAGTAATTTTGTGAATAATGAATATTCAGAGATGACGCAAACACATTGCGATTATATGAAAGCAAGAGAAATTCTGCGAAATAGTTTACCTGTGAATTATTCTTTGATGGATGTATCAGAATTAACAAATACTTTGGTTTCATGTATGAAAGCTGCCTTAAATGATTCAACTACAGCGAGTAATTGTAAAAAACGATTAAGGTTTCAGCTTGCTCCGTGGATTAACAAAAATCTTCAAGAATTAATTCTATTAAAAGAGAAAATATTAAGGAAAAGAAGGAAGTCTAAAAGCAAACAGGATTTAGAAGATTATTTAAAGCAAATAAGCAAGGTGATAAAAATTGCTACGAAGAAGTGTAGAGATAATTATTACTCTGACAGTTTATCAAAAATTGAAAATGACCCAAAAAAATATTGGAAATTTATCAATACAACTCTCGGTCGTAAAAAATATAATGACGCTCAAGGCCGAGAGTTACAAGTGATCAAGCTAAAACTGATTGTTTAAATAACTATTTTCTAACAGGCATAAGGAACCTCATGAGAGGAATTGAGATCCATCCTGCAGACAATTGTAATTTGCTGCGGACGCTTTCCCATTGACCGAACCGCTTCACCATTGAAAACATTAATTGCAGTGACATAATTAGGGTGATATTAAGTATGGATGTTAATAAAAGTCCAGGCTACGACAATTTTTCACCAAAATTTGTCAGGAATGTTGGGAAGAAATTACTCCAATTTTATGCGATATTTTTTAACAAAATGATCAATAATTCAGTTTATCCTGTTACTTTAAGAGTCCAAAAATTAGTACTAATACCAAAAGAAATAAATGTATTACAGCAGATTAATATCGACCGATTGCCGTTCTATATTCAATTGATAAAATTTTTGAAAAAATATTGTATGACAAACTGTTATTGTACCTGGAAGAAAATAATTTTTTGTATAATTTTCAATTTGGATTTAGACGAGGATGTGGTACCGAAGATGCTGTCCTTAACGTTGTTAAAAATGTTTGTGTGGGTCTTGATGATGGTTTTTCTGGAGTTGTTGGAATATTTTTTGATTTCACTAAAGCTTTTGACCTAGTAGATCATCAGATAATGCTACAAAAGTTAAAATATCATGGAGTTCAAGGTCGTGAACTTTTGTTGTTTGAAAGTTACTTTACAAACAGGAACCAATTTGTAAATATAAAAAATGCAAAAAGTTTTATTGGTTCTGTTGAATATGGTGTGCCACAGGGAAGCGGACTAGGGCCACTATTATTCTCAATTTATTTAAATGATATTAAAAACCTGAACTTAAGTGGTCAGCTGTGTATGTTTGCTGATGATGTGTGTGTACTGTATCCACATAAGCATGTACTTGAAAGGGATGCTGCACTTATTTTCGAATTTGCGAGATTAAATCGATTACTGCTGAATACTGGTAAAACCAATCTTATTCGCTTTCGACCACATTCCTTTAATATTAAAAATAATTTTAATTGTATATGTTGATGGAAACATTGTGTATGAAACCCATTCAATAATATATTCAGGAATTGTTCTTCAAAGTAACTTATCATGGGATCTACATATCAGTAATGTGAAAGGAAAGATAGCTCCAGCTATTGGAATTTTATATAAATTTAAGAACAAATTGGGAAAAAGGTTAAAACTAATGATGTATCAATCCTTGAATCAATATCACTTGAATTACTTGGCTACTATACATATATGCTTACAATAAAAACAATGTTTTACTTAAATCTCTTCAATGTATGCAAAACAAAGCATTAAAAATTATATACAATTTACCATTGTTCTATTCAACTATTTTATTATATAAACAAATATGTAAAACGATATTACCAATTTATGGGTTGCATGAATATCAAGTTTTAATGTTTGTTTTTAAGTGTATTAATAATATTGGTTACCATACTATACCATTCACGCAAAATCAAATCAATTTTAATACACGGAACAGAACAAATTTTCGAATTCCTAGATGCAGTTTAGAAACAACCAAACAGCGAATTGATTATATTGGTGGAATTAAATTTAATAATTTGCCTACAGCATTAAAATTAATTGATCGAATTTCTATATTTAAGTTCTTTTGCAAAGAATACCTACAAAATACTATTGAAACACTTTTAATGTAAATATATGTATATGTAATATATTCTAAAGGGTCCGCCATCTAACGCTTTTTTTTCAACTAGTGCTTATTTCGTGAATGGTAACACTTAGCTCATGTCTGATTTGACAGATAATTAGTTTTATCCTTCCGCTGAACGAATATGGTTGTGTATACGCTTGAACAACGTTGGGAAATGTTGCGACATTACTTTGAAAATCATGGTAATGTTGCAGAATGTGTGCGAAAATTGCGTACGGATTTTGGAAGAAGAGAAGCACCGTCAGCTCCGTATGTTCGTTATCTTGTGAAAAAAAGTGAAAGAAACTGGCATCCTCTTCGATAAACCAAATCGTGAAAAGCCAAAAACAGTGCGTACACCCGAGAATATTGCTGCTGTGGCAGAAAGTGTGCGTGAAGCGCCATCAACATCAATTCACCGTCGTTCTCAAGAATTGAACATTTCGGAGGCATCATTGAGACGAATTTTGCATAAAGACCTTGGTATGACGCCATACAAAGTCCAATTGGTTCAGGAGTTGAAGCCAACTGACCATCCAATGCGTTTTCGCTTCGCTAAGGGGGCCTGCGATCGACTTACAGAAGATGCCGATTTTGCCAAAAAAAATCATCTTTTCAGATGAAGCTCATTTTGATCTGTAAGTTAGTAAAGTAAGTTTAGTACATTTTTTCGTTTTTTAAGTCAAAATTTTGAGTCAATATTACTTATGTCAGAAATGTCATTTGTTCAAATTACATTAAATTCGAAAGGGCTAGAGTCCACAATATTTTTTATATAAACAACGTGAATTACGATAACATGTATTCGCCATCATTCAATTTCCTATATGTAAAAAAATTTAATTGAAATATAATTGCATTTAAATAAACATTTTAAGAAAAAAATTAAAGGAATTAATAAGAATATTTTTTTGGAATTGAAAGAAAAAAACTATAAAACTGAATATGCAGTTAAAAGACGTATCATATGTAATTTAATCTTAAACAACGGAAACGACAGCGAAAAACGTTAAGGACAGGAATTCGTATTGAATAAATATTGAAAATTTGCTCGAAATACAATTGAATTTTCATTTGAAATTAACTGGGCAATTAACAAGGGCAAGGTGGAGTTTGAAGCTTACGAAAAATTCACAATTTCTAAACTATACACTTTCATTTTCGATACAGCTTAACGGCACATATGCTGCTTTAATGCAAATGCTCAATGGTCAGTCACAGAATCTGAAAATATTACAAGGATATAAAAAGCCCATAGATTCGAGTAGTTTGTCGTAAAAAGTTTTCAAAAGTCCTCATTAAGCTTGGATCTAAGTTTATGTGCAAAACGAGACTATATTTTATTCAAATCACATATAAGTTTTATTTTATTGTTGAACAAAAAAATTTAGCACAAGACCTCAGAAGCTCAACAATGCAATCATATATAAGTTTGCATAAAGAATCTTTTATTATAATTTTTAAAATTTTTCGTAAATTATGAAATTGAGTGCCATGCTCTCATTAATCTTCATTTGCTACTTGCGTAGAAAACAACACATGAGCGGCAATATTTCATTTTTCTCCACAACCGTCAATTGAAAACTCAGAAAATATCTTAGCTATATCTTTGTTTCATAGAAAAAATAGGAATTCCAGTTGAAAAATTATATCTTTAAGGGATTTCATTAAAAAAGTTAAGTTGGGTCCTCCTATGGGTAGAATTTGACATATATGAAATAATACGTATTTCTCATGACAGAAATTGAAGCATAAAAGTAAATATCGTATTTTTTTATTTGTGGAGTAGTTGAAGTTTACTGAATGTTTATAACTTGTAAAACATCTACTCGTACGCAAAATGCTTGAATTTTTACTTATTCTATAAAATACGTTTTACACTAAAAACAATGTTTTGCACAACACAAATTGCTTCTCATTTCCGACATTATTTTCTATATTCTACGTTTGGAACAGAAAGAGAACATAAACATTAGGGTGTGCAGGTATTTCAGTACTGAAGCTCAAGAACTTAAATTTAAAGTTAATACTAAAGCTAATATACTTTTATTAGATATTGACGTCATTTTCAGACATATTACTATTAATTAGAGATGTGACGGATATCCGGCAACTATCCGGTTTGCCGGATATCCGGCCTAAATTTACTATTCGGCCGGATATCGGATAATAAGCTACTATCCGGTATCTGGCCGGCCGGATATTTTCTTAGAATTATTTTAAGCAAATAAATTTGTATTAAGTAACTAACAATAAAATAGCTTTTATTTAAAGGTAAAAAAGTAACAAAAAATTACAAATTATCTTTCAAAAACTTAAAATACGTTTTGAGATATTCACTTTACTGAAAAATTTATGTTTAAACTAAAAACTTAAAAAACGTCCAATTAATACAACGATTGACATTAATACTCAAAATTAAGAAGAGGTAGATTATGGTGAATAAAAACTAAATTTTCAGCGTTCGCAGACAATAGACGATTTCGCTTGTTTTCGTAAACCAAGCCAGCTTCCGAAAAAAGTCTTTCGCTATAAACGCTGCTGCAAGGAGCTGAAAGGAACGTTTTAGTAAGAGACGTTAAAATTGGGTATTTTTTGGAGTTAAACGACCACCAAGCGTAAGGATCCTGACTGCGATCAATTCGAACTTCCTTCAAGAAGAATTCAATCTCGGTAGCAATTTGGTTCTTCTCATGATCGCTAGACTGAATGTTGTTTTCATCTGCCACTTCATTAAAACAATCCCAAAATGTTTCGTGAGATTCACGAGCTACATTTGAATCAGTTTCATTTAATCGTAACTGTTTAGGTCTAGTTGAAGGTGTCGATGAACAACTACTGATGGAAGACGTGTCGCAAGTCATTCTTAAGTGTTCCAATAAAATAGTCTGTCGAGCTCTTTCAGCTTCAACTTTTCCCAAAAAGTTAGCCTTAAATCTGGGATCCAGAAAAGTTGCAATAAGGTATTTTGGATCTTCACTTAAGGAAATAAAACGAGATGTCAATTGCGCTTTTAAGGAGCCTCTCATATTAAGTAAATCCGCTGTTCGTCGTATAGTTTCGTCCTTGTCTAAGAATTTTTTTAATGCAGCTACATGCGGTATAACTTCAGATATGCAGGAGAGGCCAGCACTTGTAATTTTAGTTATTTCTTCAAACGGCTTCAAAAGTTGTACACACTGCTCCATCAAACACCACTGACGAGTTGTTAGATTAGTAAGTGTGTCGTTTTCAGACACATAAAGGGAGATAACACGTTTTTGTTCCAATAAGCGTTCCATCATATAGAAAGTGGAATTCCACCTCGTGTTTATATCTTGCACCAATTGATGCTCTGGTAAACATAGTTCTTTTTGAAGCACCAGCAATTTTTCTTTTGCTAAACCTGAATGATTGAAGTGAGTTACGATACGTCTACCTTTGGCAATCAAGTCCATTACTTCAGGTTGTACCTTTAAAGACTCAAGCACAACCCTCTGAAGCGAATGAATGAAACACCTGGCGGAATTATACTCCGCCATTCGAACGCCTTTGACCATGTTTGCGCCACTGTCATGAACAATAACATGTATTTTGCTTTGTTCAATATCCCAGCGAGATGTAATACTATTGAGTTCATTTGCTATGTTTTCTCCTGTATGAGATCCTGAAAACGGTTTCATAGCTAGAACTCCGTGTTGAAGTTTAAATTCTGCAGAAAGCCAATGAGCTGTGAAACTCAGAAAGCTGGAGTTATTGCGCAAACACGTCCACATGTCAGAAGTGACAGAAACTGCGACAGCACTTGAAATTCTTGTTTGGATTTTTTTGAAAATTCGGTTGTAAATATCGGGAATTATTTTTTGGGTCATAAAGGCTCGGCTTGGCAATTCATAGCGTGGTAAAGCTTGCTTAAGTAATCTTGCGAATCCAACTCTTTCAACGACACAAAGTGGCTCATTATCCAGTGCAATCATTTCTGCTATGAGATAATGGTATTTTTTCGCAGTTGCATTATTTATGTCCCAAAGCAGTTTTCTATCGAACGCCTCTGACAAAGTCTGTTGCCTTGTAGAAGAGGAACTTGTACAAGCGTTGACAGGCTCCGCAAGCGACGTAGCTGCGTCGTTTTTTTTATCTTTATTCAAATTCATGAATTTTTCTGGGTGCTTTAATTTCAAATGATTGCTCATAGCAGATGTGCCTGGGGGAAGATTTAAAATTAATAAGTATATGATTCGAAACTGGTAGGTTGTATTATTAAATAGGCTGCAAAAAAACATTACTCTTACGCACCTGCTTTTTTTCCTTCACCACCACGAGAAATTGGTAGTTTGCACAATAAACAAATAGCAAACTTATTATTTTCACTTTTAATTTCAAAATATTGCCAAATAGGCGATTTTCTTATCATTGAAGACATGTTCTCTGCTCTTTTCGTACAAATTATGAAGTAAAATAATTGAAACAATCAGCTGTTGATTTTCAGTAATGCCAGATTTTAATTTGTTGATTTTCAGTATTGCCAGACTGCAGTACGTTATTTTCCAAAGATAACTAACATCGCTCCACCCGTTTATTGTCGCTTACCTTGGGGTTACACGTTCAACTAGTTGCCTTCAACTCCGAATTTTCCACTAATACACTTACACATTTTAAAGTTGAAAGGCGGTTGCTTGCGATTTTCTCTTTCAACCAGCGTTTCAACCAGTTGACCAACTAAACAGCTGATTTGTAACATCTGTGTCATATTCATTTGATTTGTTTGGTGGAAAAGTTATTAAAACGTGTGTGTTTTTTAAAACAAAAATTAAAGTGATTTTTTAACTAAAAATTTAACTAAATATTTAAAATAAAATGAATAAACAACAAAGTTGATCAACCTGTTGCGTACAGCCTGCGTCACAGCTGCCAGTTTCAACGAATTCTGACAAGCAGTATGTGTAAAAGCCTTTCAACCAAAAGTTGAAGGTGTAACCGCGGCGTTATTGCCTGCCGAACTAGAAATAATGAAATCTTTAATTTACTATCCGGCCGGCGGATATTCGGCTATCCGGCCTCGCATCTTGCCGGATATCCGGTATCCGGTTATCCGGCCAAATCACTATCCGTCACATCTCTACTATTAATACTGTAATTAATATGCAAATTATGATTTTTTGTTTTCAATGGTGCGTGATAGAAAAGAAGAAAGCACATATTTCTAAACTTCATAACTATACTGTATTCTTAATCGGACCGGTTTCTGGCATTTCAGCCTTCATTAGCGATTTATTGAACATTGTGATAATTTTTATGTTATAATTGAATAGATTGTTTCTATATGAAATTTTTCTACTTTGAATTTAAATTCTAGAGCCAGGAATGTCATAATTATACCCTATACCACTATGTGGTTTGGGTATAATGACTTTGTGCTGCTGTTTGTAACAACCAAAAATATTTGACCTACACCCATATTTAATTATACCGATCGAGTCAGAATCACTATCTGATTCGATTTAACGATGTCCGTCCGTCCGTCCGTCTGTGTGTCCATGTAAAGATTGTAATCAAACTGCAGGTCGCAAATATGAATATATTTTGATGAAATTTGGCATATAAGCTTCTGTCGGCCATAGGATGAATGCTATTGAAATTGGTAAGAATCGGTCCATGTTCAGACCTAGCCCCCATACAAATGACCTCTATGAAATCAACATAAATTGCCATATGATCCAAATTATCATATAAATCTTAGTCAAATTGGGTTTGTATGTGTTTATTACATCCATTAATCAGTAGTCTAAAAATGAGTCCTATGGGACAGCTCTTAGTCATAGGCCCCATATAGAGCTGCTTCCCGATCTTCACTTAAATCTATCAAAAAACAAAAATATTGCACTGATTCTTCTCAAATTTTGTTTGTATATATTTTATATGAACTTTTTCATATCTGCAAGCAAAAAAATTAATAAAAATCCCACTCAAATTTGGTTTATGCTTATTTTCTATGTCCAGTTTGTTGGGCCTAAGAGATAGGGTCTCTTAACGCATGGTATAGGGTATCGTATAGTCGGTCTAGACCGACTATAATTTTTTTCTTATTGTTTTTGTTTATAATTATGCAAATCAATTAATTCAACTTCAAATAGAATTTCTAAATGCAAATTGGCATATCTACTTAGATATATGAAAAACAAATACAACCAATTGGTAATTCCAGACCCTGTGAAAATTTCAAGATAGTCAGGCCAGTGGTGTAGTGTCCTACCAAACACAAACCGAAAACATCACATTATCAATTTTATATACTGTGTAAAACAATTCTTTTACACTAGCAGATTCCACCACTCGAAAGTCGCAATTCTAGGAAATTTTATGTTTTCATTTAATAAAGGTATGCTCCACAATTCAACTCATTTTAAATTAAGAAAACAAATTCAACCCATTAACGCAAACACATTAAAAAAATTTTATAAACACACACATCCCAATAAACCATTCCATAAGTGAAATGTAACTGAATTGAGAGAGAATACGCTTAGTATAACAATATTTCTATAACTTTTTATAAGCATTGTTATGATAGATTTATTTAATTGCAAAATATGAACTCTTTTTAAATGATGTTTTAAAAACGCAGTACATAGCAATAGCATTTACAATAACACTTGATACATATATACTTACAGTCTAATTCATAAACAGTTTTTAACAGCTTAATAAGCTGTTAATAAGAAAAAATCGGAAAAACAGTATTCATAAACACAAAATAGCTTATCAAACGTTTAATAAACGTTTGTTAAATATGAAATTTTTATTGTAGGCTTTACCCTACTTTAAACCTTTAATAAAATTACATTTCTCAATGTTTATTTACATTAATTGGTCTAGTTAAAATAAAATTACCATTTTTGTTATTATTTCAATAAAAAATAGATGTATGTTTTAAATAAGTAAAAAAAATGGAATTGATTAATTTAATTGGAAGAATTGGTAAGTATAACAAATTCTACAACTTCTAGTTTTTTATATTGTAGCTAATTAAAATGAAGTCATCTTCTTACCATTCAGAACCGGGTATACTATCATTTTTTTTGCGGAAATTAACCCACTAACTACTGTTTTCATAACATTATGAAAATTTTTGATAAAATTTTTCTGCGGCGCTTAAAAAGAACTCAAAAAATATATAGAGGAATTAACTCACTAACAAATATATTTTCATAATATTATGAAAATTTTTGATAAAAAATAGGAATATATATTTCGAAGAAACTAAAAATTGTAGGTAAAATCCGTAATATATCCGGTCCTGAAAGGGTTAAGAGGTCGAAATATATATCAAAATGAAGTTAGTGGACCCAGATTTTATTCAGTTTACGTAAAAGCACACATGATATATGTCCATTTACGAGATAATTCCATTTTTAAAAAAAAAACTCTATTACAAAAATACAAAATTTGAAATAGGTTCATAATGGGTTAATAGATTTTAAATTCAAAAATATCTAATAAAAGGCACTCAAGTAATCTATCAAATGATATATATATCGCTAAAATCCGATGCTAAATAACACAGTTATATACAAGTCCATGTCAAAACTTCTGAAGTCCATAACTACGGAAATAGGCTCGACCGCCGAAAAAAAAATATTTTCCTAGAATCACCCAAAAGTTCCTACTTCCCCAAAAACAAAAAATAAAATCGGAGCGTTGCCCCTAAAACCCCCCTTGTTTCGTACTTTTTAATTCTGATATTCAATTGATATTTTCTGAAATTCAATTGATGTTTTCTGAAATACAATTGATACTCTCTGAAAATCAATTGATATTTTTTCACATATAAATAAAAATTAATCCAAAACAAACCAGTGTTGTTAATATGCTACGCCATATTCGATATTCGACTACTTTTACTACCACGTTGTAAAAAATTATTTTTTTTTATATTGTTATCATTTGTTTACCAATATCTTTTGTTCCTTTATTAAAGTGAAGTTATTTTTCTACAAAAATTAAAATAATTTCTAATATAAAAGAAAATAAATGAAATATTATTCAAATACCGAGTAGATGATTCATTTATTTTATTCATCACTACCAACAAACTGACAACTACAGAGGACTAGTGTTGCCACCACAGAACTATAAATCAAATGAAACGTTTAATAGCTAATTTTCTGTTATTACATGTTTATGAATAGTGTTTTCTAATAATGGTTTATAAGACAAAATCCGTGTAATAACAAAAGTATACTTTAGAGGCAAAATAAAGTTTTTTTTATGAATTAGACTGTAAGTCTGTATAACAGTTTGGCAAATATGATTGTAAACGACTTATGCTCGCTATAGTTTTGTAAACGTTGTTGCATATGAAGTCCCGTTATTTGAACGTTTTGTAAGCGTTGCACATTGGGTTGAACATTGAGTTTTTTACGATTCAACTGCTTATTTTTTAATTCAATCTCTCAACGGTGATGATGAAGATTATTATAATGAATTTAATGATGGTGAAGTAAATGATTTTCCAAAAAAAAGGCTTATTAGCAATGCAAATTTTTTCAATATTTTTTTTTAATGGTTATTTTTTATGTGTTTATGCTTATTCATCAACAAAAAATAATATTTCCTAATGTGACTCTTTTGAGTTTAATTTGTGGAATTATTGAATTTGGATAAAATATCAATTTAAAATTTTACCAATAATAATAATAAAAATGTATTAAATATTTATTCCTTTCTTATTTTTTAATAAAAACGTATTTTTTTCTAAAAGCACATTAAATATGCTCTAATCCGCAACTTAGTTTACTAATTTATCGCTTTTCGTTCCAAAGTTACAACTAAAGTTGTGCTATAAGAACACTTTTCCCAAAATACAAAAAAGCGCTTAACAGCATAAAAAACTTTTTTTGCAACGTTTTTTTTTATCTAAATGCTGGTTTTTTTTATGTATTTATGAAAATCCACCAATAAAAATAACAATATTTGAAAACTACGGCTTCCGTGAATTAATCGCCATTTTGGTTACCATCGCACCCATTGTGCGTTGTTGCATGTGATGTCCCGTTATTTTCGCGTTGAAATTATTGTGAAATCCTCAGTCTTTTTCTTTTGTTTGAGGAGTGAAATGTTTTTTTGGAACAAGTCTAGTTTAGGGGCGATGCCCCGATATTTTAGTTTTTTTTGGAGGGAGTAGGGGCTTTTGGGATGATTCCAGGGAAATATTTTTTTTTGTCGGTCGAGCCTATTTTCCGAGTTATGGACCCCCAAAGCTTTGATATTGACTAGTGTATAACTTTGTTATTTAGCATCGGATTTCGACAATATATATATCGTTGGAAAGCTTATTTGAGCGCCTTCTATTTGGTATTTTAAAATTTGAAATCCATTAACCCATTGTGAACCTATTGAAAATTTTGCATTTTTGTGAGAGTTTTTTTTTTTAATGTGGGATTATCTCATAAATAGACGTATATCATATATGGTTTTATATTAACTGAATAAAAGGTAGGTCCATAAGTTTTAATTTGATGTATCTCATGACCACTTAACCCTTTCAGAACCGGACATATTTGGTATTTTATCTACATTTTTATGCTTTTTGAAAAATATATTGATATTTTATGGATTTTTAATATTTTTTTATTTTATTTGTGTATTTATTTTATATATTTAGTCATATTTGTAATGCTTTTTGGAAAATATATTTGTATTTCGAAGGTAGTTAAAATTTATATAATTTTTTTAAATTGTGGCAACTTTATTGATTTAAAAATTTTTCATCAAAAAAATTTGTTGTGTTGTTTTAAAAAATATAAACAATTAGTTGTCTCATTTTAAAGCGCCGCATGCGAAAATTTTTTAGAGAAAATCGCGCGATTTGTTCTAAAAAATTTTGATAATAGGACGGATAAAGAATTTTATTGTGTTGTTTTAAAAAATATAAACAATTAGTTGTCTCATTTTAAAGCGCCGCAGGCGAAAATTTTTTAGAAAAAATCGCGCGATTTGTTCTAAAAAATTTTCATAATAGGACGGATAAAGAATTTTGTTGTGTTGTTTTACAGCGCTGCAGGCTAGAATTAGGAATAAATTTTTCAAAAAGCCTTAAAAATGAAGATAAAATACCAAATATATCCGGTTCTGAAAGGGTTAAGTTGCCATGAGATACATCAAAATAAAGCTTGTGGACCTACCTTTTATTCAGTTAATATAAAACCATACATGACATACGTCTATTTATGAGATAATCCCATATTAAAAAAAATACTCTCTCACAAAAATGCAAAATTTGCAATAGGTTCATAATGGGTTAATGGATTTCAAATTTTAAAATACCACACAGAAGGCGCTCAAATAAGCTTTCCAACGATATATATATTGTCGAAATCCGATACTGAATAACAAAGTTATACAGTAGTCAATATCAAAACTTTGGGGGTCCATAACTCGGAAAATAGGCTCGACCGACAAAAAAAAAATATTTCCCTGGAATCACATTAAAAAGTTTTATAAGTGGTAGAAATTTTGAACCGATCGGGGCATCGCCCCTAAACTAGACTTAAGCCGTTTTTTTAAATAAATACAATATATATATGTATAATATATAGGTACAGTTTGCATTAAAAAAAGTAAATATATTAGTATGTACATAAATTTATATTTTTTAAATATTTGATATGTCATTCAATCAAAACGAAGTGTTCGTGAAGAATCTAAAGAAATTGTAAAATTGTTAGTGGACGAACTGGAGGACAACCTTTGCTGGAAAGGCACAGAAGATAAAAAGAGTGTGTACAGCCTGAGTGCGGCAAAAGCCATAAGAATTAAATTATTTTATATATTTCATATACTTATTTCATTGACTTTTGAAATTCAATAGATGCTGCAATTTGCTTTAGATTGGCAGAGGATGAATATATCAAAAGTACAAAAGCATACTTCCAAATCGCTAAAAATAGACAAGAGTCTAGAAAGAAATATAAGACAAAGGCAAAGAAAAATAAATAAAATAAAAAAATTATAAAAAAATCAATAAAATTATTTTTAAACTAGAATATTTGAAAAAGACTAATCATTTAATTGTATTTAAAAGCTAACAAAAATATTACGATTATGAGCTTACAAAAATATTACGGTTATAACTTTAAAAAATATTGCGATTATAAGCTTATTGCAAGCATGATTAGAATACTATTTTTCTGTAAGCTTATTCTATAATTAGACTTCTAAGCTTATTCACAAGGGTTCAGTTTTCGTTATTAAACAATTGTTAAGAATATTCACAATAATATTGCTTATGGTAGCAAGTTTGTTACAAGCTATTTTTATACTGTTTTGGTTTATTGGGATAGCATTAAATATACGTATGTATTAGTAGCAACTTTAAATGATCATAACTCTAAAAAATATTCCAGACGATGAAAATCTGTAAATCTGGGTAACAGCTACAAAAAATGCCTGGTCATAATATCGATTAAAAAAAATACCCTTCAAATGATAAATTTTTTGTCAAAATCGGAGTAAAACTGTGAAACTTACATCGGTCACAAGAAATCGCCTTGTCTATTAATATTATAGATGTAATTCGCTAATAAAATTTGACTATGAAATAAAATTTAGTTAGTTAGATTAGCCTTGTACTTACGTTCTTTGACTATATTAACGGAAATAAAACCCAATATTTGTTGGAAATATGTATATTTTGGATTAAATAATTGAGTATATCAGACCCCAAAAACAATCTATCGGAAATAGTTAGTAGATGCAAATATTTTTCTTAATATGAGTTAAATTAGGCCATAAATACACATATTCGTAAATACTTGGACTCCAGCGCCACTTTCCGGTCCATACTTGTATTTCCATGTAACACAAATATATATATTCGCTTTGTAGTTTTAAGATATGTAAAAGTGAAAACATGTATTTTGCGATCCACCCTAATGCACACATATTTATTGCATGTTGTTCAGGTACGAGTATTTCACCGTTAACGCATTCTTACCATAGGTACTTGTTCCTGTGTTCGCGCACTCATCCGCGCCATGTTCAATTTCCTGTCATTATTTATTCTTATGCGTTCATTTGGCAGCAAAAGGCTGCTAATCGCAGTGAAATAATCATGAAAGCGTTAAACAAAACCAAAAGTATTTTTTTTTTACTCAAATCACTAAAATTTAAAATCAACAATATTTCTGGGTTGAAAAGAGATGCACTTGTGTGTTGCGAAAAAACTGCTGAGATTATATTTTTTCTTTGGTGAGCAAGCATTTTATATTGAAAATTCTTTATCAACAGAATAAAAGTTCAGTCACCGAAGAGATCGTGATATCTGAGTGCTGTAAAGAAAAAAATATTTATACTTAATGGGGCCCTCGAATCATTTGTCAATGAGTAATCAATGAAATTTCTAACTTTTATATGTTCATCATGTATGCGATGCAGGGTACGAACATTTTCTGCAATGTTCAAATAAAAAGAGGACTGAAATATGATTGTCTATTGTTAATACCTACCAACATTTTTGTACCATAGTATGTTTAACATACTTATGAAATCTTGTTTGATTTCCATGAATACTAAGATGGAATCTTAATAAACATTTTTTTCTGTTTAAAAAAATTAAACAACAAAGTGGAAATTGCTGGAATCGCTTTAACAAATATTCAAATAAGTATGTAATAATATTCACAGCTGGTAATCAACTGCTTGAATAACTTTACGAACTTATATTGGAGAAAGAGTGTTCAATGAATCTGACCGATGTTAGTGAGCATTGTTTAAAATGAAAAAGAAAACTATTATTTAAAAAATGTTATATATTAAATTATAACAGTTAAATTTAAACTTAAAATATTTATTTTAGTTTTAACGCTTTTTGCTTTTTGGGCCAAACAGAGTTTGTTATTTAACCTTTAATGTGGCAAACTGAAATTTCAACAACACGTACTTTTAATTTTTTAAATATGAGTAAGTTGCTAAATCGCAACAATACCTAGTAAAGACAAAAATAAACAGAATTACTTTTTCTTTATTTCCAAAGTAATAACTTCTTTTTACAAAGCTTCCAAAGATATCAATAAAAAGTTATTATACAAAACCCACAATTTTAGATCATCGTTATATGAAATAGAAATTGAGATTATCCAAATTAATATCTATAATTGATTAATTAAATGAAATGATAATTGGAAATATTAAATTAATATTTATATATTGTTAAGAAATTTATTTTATTTCAATATTTAGAAGTTTATTAATTTATTTTTTAACAAAACATTACTAAGACTTAATTAAAATTCCAATGTTATGGAATTTATTTTATTTCGATATAAATAAAAGCAGCAAAACTCGAATTTATATTTAATTCAAAGTTTATTAATTTATTGATTGAATTATATATTAAATCTGGCTCAAGTTCAAATGTTTTTACTTTAAATAAAGACAAAAAAATTGACACATTTGTTTCAAATATTGATATATATTTTGCATGACAGATTATAACAAGGATCATATATAAAAGAGGATGTGCAAACTGCAATTTTGTGAACATGAAACTGATAACGCAAGAGTGGCACATCTCAGAATGTTCATTTGAACATGGATCACATTTATGAACCAGAGTGGCAGATCTCAGAATGTTCATTTGGCATAGCATTGAACATGGATCACAGTTATGAACAAGAAGTTACGATAAAAATTCTACGATAAGCAGCCATTTTCAGGGTTGACAAATATTTATTAAAAAGAGTTTAAAACGTA
Source organism: Cordilura impudica (assembly GCA_963682025.1). Taxonomy (NCBI): domain Eukaryota; kingdom Metazoa; phylum Arthropoda; class Insecta; order Diptera; family Scathophagidae; genus Cordilura; species Cordilura impudica. The sequence goes on from OY821521.1 coordinate 108,379,454, forward strand.
ATATGGAAAAAATTTTTTAGGACAAAATATGAAACTAAAATTGTTTTAAAAAAAATGCAATATTCTGAATAATGCAGTTTGCTCATCCTCTTTTAAATATGCCTTGATCGTATATAAAACAGGATGTATATAAAAGAGGATGTGCAAACTGCAATTGGATCATGAAAGCAAGAGTGGCAGATCTCAGAATATTCAAAAATTGATGATCATGCAATTGGACCATGAAAGCAAGAGTGGCAGATCTGAAAATATAAAAAAATTGATGATCATGCGCGTACGAGATAAAATTTACGATCAAATTTGTATAAAGAACTTAAAGATCCAAGTTTTTACTTTGCACAACACACACACACACACACACACACACACATTGGTACGCAAAATATGTTCACAATGCTAATAAGCAAGATCATTGGAAAAAAACATTCTTCACTTGACAAAACGCACACGTTGTTATGAAGCAAGAACATAAAAACCCAGTTACCATTTAATGAAATTATGACACGGTTTTATGTACTCTTACAAAAAAATTTCATTTTTTATTCCAAATTATAATATATAATATATTTTTTTAAAACAATTTTAGTTTCATATTTTTTCCTAAAAAATTTGTTCGATATTAGTTTTAAACTTTATAGTTAATATTTGTCAACCTTGAAAATTTTTATCGTAACTTCTTCTTCATAACTCCGATCCATGTTCAATGCTATTCCAAATGAATATTCTGAGATCTTCAACTCTTGCATTACACTGTGGAACAAATTCAGGTTAGCAAAAGTTAGGTCGATTCTGAGAGTGAGGGGTGAAAATAGTGGCTAAATTAGAAGACCCGTATCGCGGCGTTTGTTTATGTTAGTTCGAATTTTTTTTTAATCGACCTTCGAACTTTGCAGTCAAATGCCGATTTTCAGCATATTGTTTGTATGGTTTTTTGGCTATAACTCGTCGACTAATTGATATTTTTCAAATTGTAAAACCAAATTATTGCTAGAGACCTGTGCAACAATTAAAATTTTTTAAAAAATTGATTTAGAAAATTTTTGTGGTGCTTATGAAACAAAATGTTGGAAAAATTATTTTTTTTTTCATGCTTTTTGAAAATATTTTCCACAAAACTAAGTCTTTTTTGCTTTCTGTTTGATCTATAATATGCTTCTCAGTTTCTTCAATAAATTTAATTTGAAAAGAAAACAATCGTAATACAAAACTTGCGTTTTCCAGCTGTGTGTCCATGTAAACCTTGTAATCAAACTGCAGGTCGCAAATATGAATATATTTTGATGAAATTTGGTACGTAAGCTTTTATCGGCCATGGGATGAAATTGGTGAGAATCGGTCCATGTTCAGACCTAGCCCCCATACAAATTACCCCTATGAAATCGACAAAAATGGCCATAAGATCCAAATTGTCATATAGATCTTACTCAAATTGGGTTTGTATGCGTTCATTACATCCATTAATGAGTAGTCCAAAAATGATCGCTTTGGCCCCATATAGAGCTGCTTCCCGATCTTCACTTAAATCTATTAAAAACAAAAATATTGCACTGATTCTTCTCAAATTTTGTTTGTATATATTTTTGCAAAATAAAAGAGACTTTACCAAACATGATCAGGATCGGTCCATTTTTGGACCTAGTCCCCATATAGATATATCATCCGATATGAACTTTTTCATATCTGCAGCCAAAAAAAATTAATAAAAATCCCACTCAAATTTGGTTTTTGCTTATTTTCTATGTCCAGTTAATTGGGCCTAAGAGATAGAGTTTCTAAACGCATGGTATAGGGTATCGTATAGTCGGTCTAGACCGATTATAATTTTCTTACTTGTTTATGTATCAATTTTGTTCAGTGTTGGTTTTGAAGAAACATTGAAAAAGAAATTATAAAAATATGGAAAAAAATATATTTTTGGAATGTTAGTTATGAAAAGTTTTAAGTAAAAAAATTAAATATATTAAATTATTGATTTGGCCAGTTGCCGTTTAGCAGGCGGCTGTGGATCAACATCACTGCTCTCTTTAATATATTGGTCATCGTCATCATCATCAGAAAGGTCGATAATTTCGTCCAACAGATATTCTGGAATTTCATCTTTGTCTTCCCCTTCTTCCTCTTTTTCCTCGTCTTCCTCCTCTTCAAAGGTGTTTTTATACCACCAACAAATTTCAGCGAGTATTGCATCTGGAGATTTCTTTCCTCTGTACCTGAAACGAAAATAGTTTTCTAAAGTTAACGTGTTTAAATTGTGCACTCTGACAAAGATATTAGAAAAATCTAGGAATTCAAAATATGCACGCTCTATAGTTACCTTATTTCAAATGGAAGCGCAGTTTGGTGATAACGTTCGCCTTGCTCATCAGATTCAGTTGGCAACTGTTGAGCAAGTTGATCAAGATGCTGATGCAAGAGATGAATTTTGTACGACATATTAACCCCAATTTCATCGAAAGCTGCCAACATGTTTACAACAGATTGCCTGTAGTTGTCTTTGCGTTCTTTACCCAAAAGTCCTTTAATGACTGCTTTCAATGCGAGCCATGCATTTAATTCTCGGTCTGTCACAACTTGGTCAAAATATGACGACTCATTGGTTTCCGTATGTCGGGACCATTAACAACCCCTTTCTGAATTTTGGCGTTACTTAGTCTTGGGAAAATGTCTTTTAAGCGGTTGAATACTGCTGGTCTTTTTGCGATACATTTCAAAAAATTTTTAGCAATGCCAAGTTTAATGTGGAGCAACGGCAACAAAATTTTCATTTCAGGAACAAGACTTTCGTGTAGCCTATTGTCTCTAGGCCATTTCCGTCCAATGCGACTATTCCAGTTATGCTGTTTGTACCGGTTTCTTCCTTTAATACCTTCTCCGTATCGTGAATCCCAATCGCACAAAAAACAAGAATATTTTGGACGACCAGATGCTGTTAAGCCTGTAATCAATGAAACTATTTTGAGGTCGCAGCAAATGCGCCACTGGTGTTCGTTATATTTGACTACTTCCAGAATGTGTTTCAAATTATCGAAATTTTCACTAGTGTCAGTGCTATACGCAATCGAAACAGAAGGCATTCTATTTGTCTTGTGCAAAAGCACAACTTTTAAGCTGAATAGTGAACTATCGATGAATAAACGCCAATCATCTTTTTTATAGGTTAACCCTATCGTCTCAATTAAGTTTTCAATATCGTTGCAATAAGCGAAATTTTTTGCATCATTCACATTGAAGAACTTTTCTTACTCTTTTTGGCGTTATCGATATGCTGTTACTTTGGTACCGTTCGCCAGCAAATTGTTTCCTTTCAAAAATGAAGCCAGTAGTTCTGATTTTTTCAGAGTCAAACACAAAGTTGCAACAATTCCATCCAATTGGTTTTGTGTCACTAGGATTGGGTCCTTTGATGTTTCATAGGATGTACCTTCACCAGGGTCGTATTCTGAGAAGAAATCCATGGATGTAGCAGCGGCGGTTGTAGTAGTGATATCTGTTTAAAGATCAATACTTCGGCATGTTCGTATTGGAACGAATTCTGAGTACGGTAATGGTAATTGGACACTCGGCACTGCTACATAAGTTTTATTCTTTGCTTTCCTTCTATTCAAAGTTTTATGGTAGTTGATACATCCATAGCAATTTTCTTCTTGATGCGGGCTGTTGTCTAACCACATAATTGGTATACCAAAAGGCATAGCCTTCTTCTTTTCACTTTTCCAGTGCATAAGAGTTGAATAGCAATTAAAGCAAACTTTTTTAGGGGCATAGTTTACGTCAGTCATAAACTCTTGCGAGAAATATTGTTTATAGGCTTCAAAAAAAAAAAAAAAAAATCACTCGCATTGCCACATTTTTCATCGTTTGCTATGAAACGTCCACAAACATTACAAAAATGGTCCATTTTACATTTTGGTTCCGACATTTTTAATACAATATATATTATACAATGTTTTTTTTTTGTTATTTTTATGAAACCGATTAACTTAACTTAATTCACTCACAAAATGAAATAAGTTCCAAAAAAATTAATAGCGAATTTTATCCCGACCGAGCGAAAATTAAAAGACAACAGCTTCGACTGAGCTTCGAGTCTTAACTGAATCTTAATTTTTGAAATTAGTTCGCTTGTACGAAATAAAAAAAAATCGCTACCTGTGCGGTGGATGAAAACAAAAATTTTTTTTACTAATTCCTAATTCTTGGAACTTCTCTTCTTAATTACTTCTACCTAAATCGCTATTTATTAAATGGTTTTGGGATTTTTAACGCAAATTATCGACTAAGACCATTTTCTTTTCAAATGAAATTTATTGAAGAAACTGAGAAGCATATTATAGATCAGACAGAAAACAAACAAGTAAGTCTTAAATTCGGCTGTGCCGAATCTTTGATACCCTCCACCTCGGTTTGAGTCTTGATAATAAATGTAAATGAAAAAGTAAACAATTTGTTAAACTTAACACCAAATTATTTCAGCAAATTCTTTGGGTTGGTTTTCGTCTTTTCTATTATTTCGGATTTATTTCGGTGTTTGCTTTTTGGTCATTGTGGTTGCTGATTGGCATGCATTTAGGTTATATACCTATATGCATGCGTTTCCGGTTATATGACAAAACTTCTCGTTTAATTTAGTTTTTGCTAATTAAATAGCTCGCCCTAACCTCCATTGCAAAGGTAATGGTTGTGTAGGGTAGCTACATGCATTAAATCATGCTAATTCGAGATGGCTGTATAGTTTCTTTTAACTGGCCAAATATTTCTTCATTGCGACCATATAGGTCGGATGGAGTAACAAAATAATAACCAAAAAAAAAACTCTCTCAATTTTTTTATTAAAATATTGCCATATTTGGAAAACATAGAGAAAAAATTTATAATAATAAATATTCAAATTAGGGATGCCAAACGCAAAAAACCAAATGTCCCAAAAATTTTAAATAAAATAATTTGTTATCTTTATTTTCTGAAAAACTTAAAATTTTCATCCAAAAAAATTGTGAAAATTTATATATAAATAACATTCTCATCAAATTGCGTATATTTATGTAACAGTTTTTATGTTCGCAATTCTTAAATATCATTTGACGTTTTCTAAAATTCATTGAATATAAATTAATGTTTTCTGTAGTTTGATTCTGTAAATTTCAACGATCCGACAATCGCAAAATATATCGACAGCTATTGTTGTTTGCACTAAGGATTAAGTGATTCACTAAGTACATACATCTTAACGACAGTCGACAAATCTATTTTTCTATTTATTTAAATTGTAAACGAGTGGCATCTCTGTCAAAATAAGCGAAAAACACAACAAGAATAGAAAAAAACAAATTACTTCGTGTTTAACAGGATGATTTTATGTTTATGTTTAATATCTTTATTTTTTTACTAATATTTCTGTGTATTTATTTGAAAATGAAATAATGAATTGAATATGCTATTTAATTTTTTTATTTATATAAAAAAGTTTTTTAATTAAAGCAAAATATTTTCACTATTTTATGATTTTAATTTATGTATGTATGACGACATTTCAACCTAAAAATTTAAGTTTTTATCGATTGAATAAACAACACAAAAATTGTTGTCGTTTAGATAACAACAACAGCTGACTTTAACAATAGCGAATATCGTTTAAAAATTCTACTGATAATTTTGCAATTTTCTTTTTTTAACGATTTAATTATTGTTAAAAGAAGTTACTGAATCGCGTTACTGAAAAGCTATTAATTTCTCCTGAATGACAATTTTTTTTTTAAATGTAAAAATTTTTTAAATGTAAACATAGGTATTTGGTGTTTTTTTTTTGGAATTTCAATTCGTGTTTAACGAATAAAATTTATATATTAAAGATGCAATTGATGTCTTCTAAATTTAAAATTATAATTTCCGACGTTTTGATATGATTTTCTGAAATTCAATTAATTGTAATTTATAATTGGAAATTTTTAATTCCAGTTTTTAGAATTGATATTTTCTTAAATTTGAATGGAAAATTTAAAAATGGCAATTTTGTATTTATGTGAATAATAATGCTTTAGTAATTATAAACAATTTTTAAAAATTAGATGTAATCGCAATCAGATATTTTGTAGGTAAAGCAGAATAATAATTCTATATAACTATGTAGAACTGTTTTGAAAGCAAAAAACTCATTGATGAACTCGGTAACTCTATTTTGTAAAGACAACAAAAAGTTAATATGCCAAACTTATGTTCATATTTGTAAAAGAATAATGAAAATACGTATGAAATAAAATACCAGCCCGTGTATACTCTTAACATTGTTCTGTATGATATCCAGTTGAAAATATTAACATTCATGTTAAAATAGAAATAACTATTGCAAAGCTAATTAGAACAACGAAAAATTGTGGCGCCATCTACTGTGGCATAGTCACGCTGAGCAAAATGAAGTGACACTCTGTTAATGCAAAAGAAATGTATTTTCCCCACAACAAAATATTGCAGAATTTTATGTAAATAAAATAATATACCGACTTATTTCTAACATGCAGTTGTTATGGATATACATGTATATTATTTGTATTATTTAATATGTTTATATAAATTTATTAATAAATTTATACATAAAATTTTTTTTTCGACACTTATGTCTCAGAAAACATGGAAACCATTGGTCTCACATCATTAAACTACACGATGCCCACACACTATACATCAACAGCAAGTACTTTACTTGACCTTTTTTTTGTTAACGATTTAACCAAAGTATTGTTGTACGACCAACTATCGGCATCATGTTTCTCGAAACACGACTTAATTTTCACGACATATGACTTTATTTTAAATAATGAAACACTATCAGTTACATATCGTGACTTTAATAATATCAATTACAATGTTTTGGCAGAACATATTTCTTTAGTAAATTGGGCGTCCATTTATCATATGACTTCTGTTGACCATCAGTTGTCCTTCTTGGAGAATAATATCTCATACTTATTTGATCTTACTGTACCTAAGATAATGAAGAACATTAAGACCTATACAAGATCGTGGTTTACAGCACATATTAAACAACTGATTGGTCAAAGAGATAATGCGTTTTCACGTTGGAAAAAATTTAAGTTACCTCAACTTAAAGAAGAATATCGAAATCTTAGAAGAGAAGTTACTCGTGAAATTCGTAGATCAAAGTCTGAATATTATGGCCACCGTTTTGAAAATGCAATTAGCACCAAACGGAAATGGAAAACTATTCGGGAAATTGGAATTGGCCGAACTAGTAATAGGAAAACATGCGAACTCACTCCTGATGAACTTAATTCAGCTTTTACTAATTTACCCACTGCTCAATGTCAACCTCCTGCACACAATACAATCAATAACCTAGTGATTTCTGATAATGATAGTCCATTTGATTTTCAATGTGTTAGCAATGATGAGGCCCTTTCCTGCCTTTTAGCCATAAAATCAAATGCAATTGGATATGATAACATGCACCCTAAATTTATCAAAGTTATCCTTCCTATCCTCTTACCATACATTACTTTCATGTATAATACGATCCTTACCACCAGCGTGTTTCCAACACAATGGAAGCATGCAAAGGTTATTCCTGTGCCTAAGACAAACTCTGAGTTTAGGCCTATATCAATACTACCATTCTTTTCTAAGGCTCTTGAGAAGATAATGCATAAACAGATAAACGAATACATAATACGATTTGGGCTATTATCGCAAAAGCAATCAGGCTTTAGGCAAAAACATAGTTGTACAACTACTTTAATAGATGTTGCAGATGATATTCGTCATGCCATTGATGGTGGAAATATTTGCTTTTTAGTCCTTTTTGATCATTCTAAAGCCTTCGACATAGTTGATCACTCAATACTTTCAACCAAACTTAGCCGGCTTTTTAATTTCTCCGAGTGTTCAAAGAAACTTATTGAATCTTACCTGGTAAACCGTGTTCAGTCAGTCTGCCTTAATAACCAATTTTCGAGACCCCAACATGTACCTAAAGGTGTTCCGCAAGGCTCAATTCTAGGCCCTCTTTTATTTTCAATGTACACCAATGACTTGCCAGATCATGTTAAGTATTGTAAAGTACACATGTACGCCGATGACGTCCAAGTATATCTTTGCAGTCCACTAATATCTTCCAGAGAAAACGTTGCAAAACTTAATGATGATTTAAATAATATTTATAACTGGGAAACTGCTAATGGACTTTGTCTGAATCCCCTCAAGTCCAAATGTCTCATCATGCACAAGAAAACTCTACGTCATAATCTAGATTTTGATATTGTTCTCAACAATCAGAGAATTGAAATTGTGTCCTCATCAAAAAATCTGGGTATTGTTTTTAAAATCTTACCTAATGCCGGTTTTATTATACGGGTGTGAAATTTTTGCTTTATGTGACTCAACTAGTAAGAGAAAACTAAATGTGGCCTTCAATAGTATTATAAGGTATGTTTATGGATTAAACAGACTTGATCGTATTTCCTCGTTTTCAACAAGACTATATGGTATGTCATTTGATAATATTTTAAAATTAAAGGTGCTAGTCCTATTACACAAAATTATATATCAGAAGGAACCATCATACCTTTTCAACCGCTTAACCTTTGCAAGATCCAATAGAGGGAGAAAGTTTGTACCGATAAGATATCGTAGTAAAATTTCTGAATGGCAGTTCTACTTTAATGCCGTTTATCTCTGGAACTTACTACCAAATCAAACACAGAAAATCAACAACGCAATACAGTTTAAAAACAAAATAACTGCTAGTTTTTCAATACAAATTTAAATTGTTTGTCACTTATTGTTTTTAATATACCTACGTTATTTCAACCATTTTTCTCTTTTTTTTTTTAATCAAAATTTTTACCATTTGATTCTTTTATATTAAATTATGTCAAACTCATTCATTTATTTAGTTCTTTATTTTATTTATTTTTTTATTTACTTTATATAATTATACAATTTATTTAAATATTTTTGTATACCGTTATTTGTTTTTCTTTAAAAATTCCCATACTATAATATAAAAGATGTAAATCTTGTTGTATGGGAAGAACAAATAAAAATAAAATAAACTAGATAAACTAAACATTGTTTTTTTTTTTTTATTAACAACGAGGTATTTTCGCATTATTTGCTTTAGATGTTGCTGAATTTTTACTCCCTTTATATTAACTCGTAGTGTCTGCTTGTCGAAAAAACTTTGGATCGATTTTAACCAATTTCCCGTGAGCCATTCGATCTGAAATTTTGCAGGCAGGCTCGTGGTAATAACAGAAATGATCTGACAAATTTTTAGGGTGATGCCAAAACAATGGAAACTTTTAAATTTTTCTACCAGAGTTAATAAAAAAATGTACAAAGGGTTAGTTTTTATTCTATTATTACCACAATGACCACAAAAACAACAAGTCCAGCTATGACAACAACACAACATTTAGAATAACAACAAGAACAATATAGAAACATCATATTTTTCATTTTTTTTTTAATTTTCAGAGATTTCCCTGGACCTGTTCCACCGATTTTAATGATTTTTGAAATAGAAATCTTCCTATGAATTTGGTGAATCACTCTCACTAAAAATGATCACTGTAGCTGCACTATTGAGGGCGTGATCGTGACAAGAACAACATAGAAAATTATATTTTTTCAAGACTTTTTTTAGTTCTTCATTCAAATCTCGGGCCCTAATCGACCGATTTGGACGATTTTAAATAGCAAACTTTTCAGGATGTTAATGAATCATCTTTTATAGCAACGAGCACCCTAGCTGCCCGACTGATGCCGTCATCGTGATTTCCACAGACGGACAGACGGACATCGCTATATCAACTCCGGTTGTTATAAGGATCACAAATATATATATTTTATGGGGTCCAAAATTTTTTTTCTAATTATTATAAACGGAATGACAAACTTATATATACCCTCTCCATCTGGAGTGGAGGGTATAAAAAGATTTAGTTTTGTGGAAAATATTTTCAAAAAGCAGGAAAAAAAAATAACTTTTCCAACATTTTGCTTCATAAGCTCCACAAAAATTTTCTAAATCAATTTTTTAAAAAATTTTAATTGTTGCACAGGTCTCTAGCAATAATTTGGCTTTTACAGAAAATATCAATTAGTCGACCAGTTATAGCCAAAAAACCATATAAACAATATGCTGAAAATTGGCATTTGACTGCAAAGTTCGTAGGTCGATTAAAAAAAAATTCGAACTAACATAAACAAACGCCGCGATACGGGTCTTCTAATTTAGCCTCTATTTTCACCCCTCACTCTCAGAATCGACCTAACTTTTGCTAACCTGAATTTGTTCCACAGTGTTACATAATGGCATCCTTATCTGTTAAAATGTTCTCAAACAAATATGGAGTGGGAATACAAACAGTTTATTACATTACAAAGCCAAAAATGTAATGTTTTGTGCTGAGAGTGATTCTGTTATTGGCTTTCGAAACCGAAAAACTTTTAAAGACAGCTGAGAAACCAAAAGTGAATTTTGCAACTTAAGAATGGTTCGGAAAGAATGATCTAAATAAACTCCAATTTCAAGTTTAATGATAGCGGAAAAAGCTAAAAGATTCCATTCGAATTTAAACATAAATTCAGAGTGTGTATATTCTCATGGTTGGTTCCAAAATTTTAAAAAGCCACATGGAATTCACAAACCTAAGGCTGAAGGAGAAAAATCTTTATGTAGGTGCCAAAATATTTGTAGAAGAATTAAGTGAATTCGTATCAGTGGAAGCTCACCAATGAGAAAATTTACAATGGAGACAAAACAGCCCTTGTTGGAAGTGTTTACCTGAGCGCAGTTTGGTTTTCCATAATGAATATTTTATGGATGGGCATAAGATTTCAAATAAGACTAACCACACTTGTTTGCGTTAATACTGCCGGTACACACAAGTGCAAAATGTTAATTATTGAAAAGTGCTCATACAAGAGCTTTAAAAATGTTCACGAGCTTCCCGTAATTTATAAGGCCAACGCAAAAGCTTGGGGACACAGCAAATATTTTTAGAATGGTTTAACAATAATTATGTACTAGAAGTGGGAGAGCATTTCAAGAAAATTGGCCTAAAATGGGATAGGAAAACCTACATGTTCTTGGGGAACTGCCCGGCACATCCAGACGTACACGAATTAAGGGCTGAAAGTGTTGTGATATTTTTCCAGTGAATTCCACGTCTTTTGTCCAACCAATAGATCACGCCGCAATATGGAGCTTTAAAAGCCATTATCGCAAAACCGTAGTGCAAAAACTAGTCAAGCAATAGAGAAGAATTTAAGAAGGCATTTGACATCAGGAAAGCACTGCCACTGAAACAAAATCCGTTTCATTAAAAAAATGTATTGATTTTTATTACAGGTATGGAAATAATGGATGAACTCCATAATGGAAAACAAATAATGAATATAGCGAATGATTTTATCACTGAGGATGTAGAAACTTCACGATTCGCTCTAATAAACCTGAACGAGAAATTGGCTTTGAAGAATCTGAAGAAGATGATTTAATTGTTTCAAAATTATATTTTAAAGAAGTAATACGTGCATATCTGGACTTCTTGGAGAGCCCAGACTGTTCCAGCATTACAGAACAAGATAAAATTCAAATTTGCTATCGGCGTTATAATACCCAAAATTTGATCCCTATAAGAATGTTTTTAGACCTTAGAAATCATACTATAGTTCAAAAAAATTTCAAATGATTCTTTGCTAACAATGTCCAGATATTAATATTTTATAATAATAGAAAATTTTAAAATACTTTTATCTGAATTAGTTAGCAATATATTAATTTAAGGAAATATTTAATAAAAAAAAATTTGTAATACATTAAAGTCACCCTACACAAAATATATCCGATAAAAGCTTGTATACCAAATTTCATCTAAATATTTATTTGTATAATTGCGTCCTCTAGTTTGGCTACCAGGTTTCCGTGTACTGACTGACTGCAGGCGAACGTCGCTTAATCTATTAAATAGTGATTTAGAGTCTATCGTTATAAGACGTGTGCCTGTGTAAAGTATTATTGATAGCTAAAAACTTATTAAACGTTTCTTATCCAAAATTTTCTTCTTAACATGATATGATAAATATACGAGTATATTTTAAAAAAAATTTTGTTAACTAACCTATTTCATAAAAAAAAGTAATAAATAAATATGAAACCAATCAAAAGAAAATACTGATATACATATATCAAACTGAAACAAACAATATCAAATTGATACTCGATTAACTATTTTTAAATAAAAATGTACTATCTAAAAACGGTATAAAGAGGATAATTAAAAAAAAAAGTTTTATACCAGAATGTAATTTTTAAGAAAAGGTACTTTTTTAACAAAACTGTTTAAGAAAGTTACTTATTTTAAGAAAATGTACTTTTTTAATAAAGGGTACTTTTAAAAAAGGTACTTAAAGAAAAAAGGTACTTATTTAATAAAGGGTGCTTTGTAAAAATAGGGCAATTTTTAAAAAGAGTGTAATTCTTAAAAATGGTAATTTTTTTAAAAAATCAGTGCTAGACTGAGTATGATTGTATAATTGTTAGTTACAATTGCGAATTTTGTTCATAAAAATTTTTATTAACCATATAAAGCCTAGAAATAACAATAAAATGGAAATATAAATTTTTTGGGTAGCTTTCGTAATTTTTGATTTTGAAAATAATCGAACAATTTTATTTATATTATTGGTTTTATTGATCTTAGAAATGATTTTATAATTATTTCTGTTACATTTGATTTTCTTATAAAACAGGCGAGTTGCAAAACAATTTAATATATATTTATCTTAGCATGAAGAAGAAAATGTTTGACAAAAAAATATTTACTAAATTTTGTGTTGATGTTTGTAACTATCAATAATACTTTACACTGGCACACCTGTGTAAAGCTAGTACGCAAATTAAAGATCGCCATTATGCAAATAAATATTTCGATCAAATTGGGTTATAAGCTTTTATAGGGTATATTTTTTGTCTGTGTAGACTGACTTTAATTTCTTAACTATTTTATTATTTTTATTTTTTTGTATTATGTGTATCCTTAAACTAACATATTACTAGGTAATTCCGATGAAAATATTTTTAAATTTTCTTTTTTTAATATTAATATCTGGAATTTTTAGCCACCAATCATTTGATTTTTTTTTTAATTATCGTATGATTTCTAAGGTGTCATAACATTCTTTTTAAGCCGTGTGTCCGCTAGCAAGTCACTTGCGGAAGAAATTCTGCAAGTATTTACTGAAATGTTTTCACTCAAAACGAAACTTGCGGAAGTCTGCTTCCAGAAGTAGTTTGTGGAAGTTATTACGATGAACTTGCTGCAAGAAATTGCAGATGTGTTTCCACACAATGTGAGTACAGCTTGCAGTGGAGTTTGCTTTTTTACGAATGACAGTATAAAAATGTCTTGTAGCAAAATAAGATTTGCAGCTGCCATCACAGAATATTTAATAAAAAGAAACAACAAATTAAGAAAAGAAACAAAAAGAAGTGTCTGAAAGAGAAATTGCGGTGCTGCGGTGCGTAGATTTAAGTTTCCGAAATTCGTTGCTTGAAGAATACGGACCTAAGATTCCATGCAGCTGAAAAATTTTACTGAGAATGTCTTATAGTGATTTTGAATATATTTTATCTTTAATTCAAACAAGTATTCAAAAGCAGGCTAATAAAATGAGATCGGCTACACCTCCCAAAGACCGGCTTTTAGTTACTTGGCAACAGGTAAGAAAGAACAAGAAAAATGTTTTCAATTCATTTTATTTTCATAAGTATGTCAAATTATATGCAAATTATGAGCGTGTTAATTTTGTAGGAGCTTCCTTTCATTCTCTTATGTATTTATTTCGAATCTCTGTTTACTTTTTTGTTTATTTCTTGACCAAACTGCGTTCGGACGTTGTGCAATTTCCTTTTGACCTCTTCTTCGGGCGCATCTATATCATTGGATATTGCCTTTAAAGCGCTTTTTTTTAATTTTATTCTTATAATTTTTTCAGGACGTGTCCTATACCTCAGAATAACTTTCTTTGTTTTCAAATACTAAATGTGTTTTTTCACTATCCCAAACGAATTAAATTTTGTATATTTTTATAAATTTGAAAAAAATTAAAAAACTCAAAACAGAAGAGAATACCTTAAACAGTATACCCGACGTATACCGAACTTCTTCTGCAAGTCTTCAAAATATATGCAGTTCACAGCAAGTCATTCAAGTTACTTCCAGCAAGCAACAGACACGTGTTTTCACATAACTGGTGCAAGTAACTTCTACAAGCCGTGACTTCTGGAAGTCGACTTCTAATACTTATTTAGACGACAAAAACTTCTGGAAGCAACTTCCGCAAGAAAACTTGGTAGTGGACACACGGCTTTAGGTATCAAACTGTTATTATATGTATAACATTCAGTGTGAATACAACTCAAATTCGTATAATGTATTATTTGTTGTAAACTCAATACTAATTGTAACTCTCATTTTTATAAATTCCTTTTTTGATCTTTGCTTGCAACTTGCACCGTTACTTTTTACTAAGTAAATTCCTTATTATCTTTATATTTTTAGTCCCAATAAAGCGTTAATGTTAGTCGATTGTGCTTAATTTCCCATTTCGTTTACTAGCTTACACAAACTTTGGTCATTATAACGCCGGCTGCGTTAATTAATGAATTTCATTGGTGTTCTATGAAGTACTTAGGAGCCCTTGAGGTCTTTTACTCTAGTAAAAGAAAAACAAATGCAATTTTTCAAATAGTAATTTCTTCTTTATATTGTTTTTTATAACAAGAAATTAAAATAAAAACTGCCGAAAAACAGTTTTAAACATTGGTTGTAATATTGAGTCTAAGACGCAGGTGGAGGGTATCAAAGATTCGGCACAGCTTAATTTTTATTAAAAGACTGCATCAAACTTGAAGAAAAGGTATCTACAGAATTGAGATAACAAAAGAATTTTATGTCATTTTTATATCGTAGATTACTCTCTGGCCAGGGTACAGTGAGCTTGCGCTGATGTTTGTAACTACTTAATATATTTGGTCTAGGGCCACCTATTATTATACTTCTCGACTCAGAATTACTTCCTGAGTTTATTTAGCGATGTGCGTCCGTCTGTCTATCTGGTTGTGCATATAAACCATGTAATCAAAGTACAGGTCGCAAATATAACAAAATTTTGTTTAAATTGATGGAAATCTGTGTCATAACATCCAGATTATAGTTTATATATTGGCCAGATTGGATTTATATGTATTAATTATACCCATTAATTTGCGGTCCAAAATAAACCCTGCAAGACCGTATTCAGTCATAGTCACCATATTAAGCTGCCTCCCAATCTCCACTTAAATCTATCAAAAAATAAGTGTCTACGGCATATTATCATGACCTTCTGTCTATATAAAACTAGTACCCACTATGAACTTTTTCATATTTGCAGGCTCATGTTAATAGCAAGGCCAATCAAATTTCGTTTATGCTTATTTTCGGTATAATAAGTAAAGTTGGATCTTGCTTGTTCTTTAATACAGGCGAGAACTGAATGTGCCAAAGCACTGAGATGCGAAATGTTTCTTTACAATCAGCATCTTCGTGCTAAACTTCTTTCTGCTCCTCGGGGCAGTAAGAGCTTTTGGTCATTTGGTAAAAGAGTAAAGACTAATGCTAGTTCTGCTATCCTAACTCTTTTAATAAATGAACAAATATTCACTGAACCGGTTGATAAGGCAAACCTTTCAGCTGAACTTTTTGAAAAAAGCTCGTTTTGCCGGATAGCGATCAACCTCTGCCCGAACCAGAAAGGATTTCTTGCACTATGCCTAATATGTTCTTTCGAGCACGTGCAGTTGAAAAAATTCTTTCGGATTTCGGACCAGCATTCGTGCTGAAACAGAGCTCTTCGTTGCTCGCCAGTCCATTGGCCAACCTTTTCAGCCTTTTGTACCGTGCAGGAGTCCTTCCCTCTTGCTGGAAGGTTTCTAATGTCCAACCAATCCCTAAAAATTGTGCGGCTAATAACCCTGAAAATTACCGTCCAATTGCAATCTGCTCTGCGCTCTCAAAGGTGATGGAGATCATGATCAATTTAAATCTTGTAAACTATCTAGAGGCCAACTTACTTCTTAATAATCGTTCTACGGGAGACCTGTTGGCTCTACTTTCTGAGCGCTGGAGTCGATCCATTCACAATTCTGGTGAAAGTAAACTGTGCACTGATATTAAAGCTTATTGCATTTGGGGTCGGTATTGACTTCTCTCGATTTATATCGAGTTTTCTTAGAGACCGTACAATACGTGTTGTTATTGATGGGGTCTCATCCAGTGAGTTTTAGCTTAATTCAGGGGTACCACAAGGTTCTGTTCTTTCTCCTTCTCTTTTCCTTATCTTCCTGAACGACCTTCTTGGTCAAACTTTGAAATTCATATATTCTTTCGCAGATAACAGCAACATTTGTCATTCATTTTCCTTTAATTAATTGTAGGTCAAGCCTTTTGGAGGTTGAGGGCAAAAGGCAGACAATGAGTGACACGCTCAATCAAGATCTGTTAACAATCTCTGAGTGGGGTAAAGCGATTAGGGTTGATTTTAATGCGCAGAAAACCCAATGTTGTTTGTTGACACATAGGGCCATGAATACCATAATGTTATCTGTATACATGAGTGGTGCAAGGATCGAGGAATCGGATATTTTTGATATTCTGGGCAAGATGATGTTCAATTTGATATTCGTTGGAACGAGCATGTTTTTTAAGTGTCGAAAGAAGCATTAAGCATTTGGGTTTTCTAAAATGGTGCAAAAATTATTTCACTCCTTCCGATCTCCTTAAAATTTATACCACTAACATCCGACCGAAAATGGAATACAACTCCCATATATGGGCAGGAGCTTCAAAGTCTATTTTTGGAGCTATTGGACCATGTGCAAAGGAGGGCATTGATGCTCATTAATGACAGTAGGGTATCCAACTCTGACTCGATAGAACATCGTCGGAATGTGGGTTGTGTAAGACTGTTCTATAGATAATTGAATATGCTACCATGAGAAATGTTCTTCTGAGATTAGCATAGTGTCCGATTTTCAGTTCGCTCTACCCGCTTCTCTAGTAGATCACATCCCTTTGTAGTCTATTGTCCAGATGACCGCACAACGCATTGCAGAGAAAATTCTATCATCAGTCGAACTAGCCGTATGTGGAATAAACTCCCCGCACAAGTCTTTCCTGACAGTTACAATCTAATAAAATTTAAGTCAAATATCCACAAACACTACACCCTCTTTCCTCCTTCCCATAACCTATTTTCCTGAAATCAACACAATGCACTGCATTTGTAGGGGGCATCCCCAGAGTGTTGGTTAATAAAGAAAAAAAAACGATTGTCATAGTATAGATGAAAAGGTTTAGATTGCCGCCAATATTGTTAGTAACAAATTAACCCTAACTTGATACGTATCTTTCACATACGTTTTAGAAACAAAATGTCCATTAATGTATTTTCCAATTAAATATATTTTCGTCTTTTAATTGATTTTTATTTTCAAGACAGATATTGACAGCTGCTTTCATTTCCAATCATCAATTTATACATTCCAATGCCATATTGAAACTGAAAAATGGATAAGAAACGACGAAATAATTCTAACATTTATAAAAATCGCAATAAAAAACATCGAAAAATTTCAGAGTTGTATATTTTGGTGTTAAATCGAAGACTTATTGAATTTTTTTTTTAAGAAATCAAAAAAGAATTTGAATTTTTTGAGGCTCAAGGGTGATTAAATATCAAACATTTCTTGGATTAGTCAGTTTATTAAGATGAAAACTATATATCTATTTCCTGAAACATTTTTTCTAACATTTTCTTATACCGGAACTCGTTAATCGAATGAAATGTAACAGAATAGCAAAACCATAATTCTGTTGTAAAATATTATACAATATGAATGAATACAAGTGGAAAATGTTTGCGCTGATAGTGAACAGCAGTGGAAGAGATACGAATTATGTGACAATAAAGATAACATTTAACACTAACAAATAATTGCATATGCCACCACCGCAACGTTAAATGATATATGAAATCCTTTTCAGTTTGTTGTTCTTATTTTATTTTTTTTTTTGTCCATTTAACATTTTATTTCGAGGTGCTTCAATTTATGACTACAAAACAGCAAACAGTTGTCGGTCAAATGCTATTTTTTTCCTTTGTGTACATGTATGTATTGGTACCACCCAGTAAACAAACTGCGTTTACAAATACTTTTAAGCCCATATGGATGTTCCGTAAAACGTAGTTTACAAAAATTCTTCACATGTATAAAACTGTTAGATATTTATCCAAAAAAAAGTCTCATTGTCCCCTGCTGTTGGAAATGCTCTTATGGTTCCGTAGATCATTCGTTAAAAGAAACGCAAATATTGCTTGACAAATTCAATTACACTGTGAATTTAAATTTTTAGATGATCTGGATGACGACACATGATTTTGAATATTTTTGTTTACACAAGAGAACTCCTACTTAAAACCAAACTTGACAAATAACTAAAACTATCACGGTTACATCTGACTGCCTCGCAGATATGATTTATACATGTAATCCTAACTTCACGAATATATTTACTTTGTGCAACCTGGGTAGTAAATGTTTGCAATTGTTAATAAATACATGTGAGTGTGTTTAACCGTGATGATATATGGTTACGCCCCAAAGCAACCCACATTTTATGCTTCGTTGACAAGCCGCAAACAAAATGCAACACCAAGGATAAATTCAATTCTATTAAAATCGTATGTCCTAGTTGCATATGTGTATGTTGCTCAATATGACATCAACGCTGTATGCCCTAAACATGGTCTCACTATCTGAAGGTAATATCATGCTGTTTTATGACCGTGTTTGTTACACTTTTATAATGTTGGCAAAGTAAATATTGTTGATAAAACTAAAAATATTTCAGAACACGGAGAGTTGTGTGATTGTGCCACACATGTATTAATAAATATTACAATGGAATATATAAAAATAATGTATATGACATGGAATCAAAAATATTTATTTAAATCTGAAGAAATCTCTTCATAAACTTTTCCATTTTTAATAAATTTTATGAATTTCGTTTTAAGTGCCTTTATTTAACACTAGCAAATTATTTATTGTTGAACAGTGTTCAACCACAGCGAATATGGTCATCTGCTGTTATTTTGCAGCCATTCATTTTTATATATATGCTATGCCTCATTATTATATGCTGGTATATATATATATATATATATACATATATATTCGTATCTATATGTAATCTCGACATATCTTCTATGTGGTTTTATCAACACTTTAAAGTTAGTTTTTAAGTTTTTTTGTTTTTGAGTTGTAGTAAAGAAGGCAATGAATAAAGCCATTTGAATTATTATTACAAAATAATTTAAAGTCCCTTTTTTATTTATTAAAATTCAAAACCGTAGTTAACTGGGATAACATTTTGGTCCTTCTATAAGTCCTAGATTAGACTAGGATTGGAAAAAAATCGGTGACTAGTGGTCTACTGGTTGGTGGCGGCAGTTGTTCTCTACCTGCAAGAACTCCAGCGGAAAACAAATAACACAACAACGACAAGGGTCTACTAAGGTGTTGTTTAAAGGTGCTCCCAGCAGAAGAAGGTATTACAAATTTGAGGCTTTAGGACATTGTGCATCCCGTGCCAGTGAAGACATAAGCAATAGAAATATAAGGTATGCATACCAGCATAACAAAAGAGAAGTCCGCAGAACAACGGAACAAGTTTCAACAAACGATTTACAAAAAATTCAAGAAAAAATGGGTATGTACTGTGTTTAATTAGTACTTTGTGCGACATTTAAATTTATTGTAAAAAATCTCAAAAACAAAGCTTTGCAAAAATAACATTAAAATTATTAACAAAATACCACAAAATCATACGACAGTGTACGTAAGAATTCATAACCTACAAAAATAATTTAAATATAACTACAAGTGTAGTCTCAAAGTTGGTACGACTGAAGAAGAGTAATTAAATAAAATTTACTTGGCAAAAGTGCACTTTATGGGGCGCACCGCGAAAAAAAAAATGAAAAACTACCCCCTCCTGGAATTAATCCGGAGATTACGAAAATCGATACCAGAAGGGGGGAAAATGCCCCTGGGCGGGCCCAGGAGGCCCCAAAAAGGACCCAAGGTTGCGAAAAAATCATGTGGGTACTCAAACTTCCGGAAATTTTATGGAGATAAAAAAAAAGAAAAAATTTATGGCGTGGTCCCAAGTGTCCCCAGCCCCCCCCTAACATTGGGGGCCTGATCCATTTTATAAGTGTGGGTATTCAAATGAAAGGGAAATCGGAGAGCATTAAGAAAATAGAATAATTTTTGGATACTGTTGTTGTTTTTGTTGTAATTTTTTCGAAAATGAAAAAAAAATTAAAAAAAAAATGTTATCGATGTAGGTTTGACAGATTATACGAGGGGGTGCTTTAATATCATGTGAAATAAGGCCATGATGGCTTTATCTCTCACTCAATAGGGAGATAAAGTAATTTTTGTTTATTTGAATGGGAGATAAAGCCATCATGGCCTTATCTGACATTAGCAATATTAGAAAATGGCTTTATCTCTCATTTCAGTTTTCTTATTTTTATAATTAAGAGGTAATGGTTTTCCCTTTTAGAAAATGTTTAAATTAGATGTAAACATTCCGTAAAAGGGAAAATCAATAGTTTTCTTATTTTTATTATTAAGTATTGAATTCTGGCTTCGCATACTAAAGTTTTCCTGCGTAGCGGCCTGCGGCCGCGCTTAAGGGTTTTCTCCTCCAGTAGGACGCGGCAGGTGCCTTCGCTGAATAGAGTTTTCCTGCGTACGTCACAAGAATAAAAAAATGTGTTTTATGAACAAGATTTATACCTAATACCGTTAATAGTTTTCATTTTACTACATTTATAGTACAAAATTACAAAAAAAACAACAACAGTATCCAAAAATTATTCTATTTTCCCCCTCTCTGGTATCGATTTTCGTAATCAGCGAGTGATTTTGATTAGAATAGGGGTTCAATTGCACTTTGTGGGGCTGCGCCCCATTTACTTTGCAAAAAAAATTTCCGCTAGTAAGAAAAAAAACGGGATAAGTCAGCGCAAGCCCACCAAGAAAATAATATAATTGTATTCCCAACAATACTAAAAAAACTGACTTTTGTTTCTTTACCACTTGTTCCTATAACATTAACACTTAATATGATACTCCGACTTCACGCACAAGCAAACGTCATTGTGTTTTCTTAATCATCGAAGTATACATACATACATATGTACATATGTAGATTGGATAGCAAAAAAATATAAAGCAAGCAAGTAATAGAAAAAGTGAAGAATATATTTGAAATTATAGTGAACAATAATAATAAAATATAAAGAAGAAACGCTTAGTGCAACAAAAAATTGAAAGTGGAATAAAAGGAGACTACGAGTTAACCATAAAAGTACAAGGTAACAAAAAAAGAGAAACAACTAATTGAAATTTGATAATTATAGCGGATTGATTAAAGACCAACAACTTAAAAAGTGTACAGCAACAAGAGGGAACGTGGTATAAAGAAAAAAGAAGCAAGCAAAGGCGTTTATTTCTGCTTACATATAAACAGCCAGTAGGGTTCTCAGATGGAATAAAATATATTGCATAAATCGGGAAATAATTTGTGTGGGAATTGGTGACTGAAAAAATATAATTAACATTTTTATATATTTTTAACTGGTGGATAGAAAAAACAAAAAGCAATATTTCTGGGAGAAATAACAACATTGAAAAATCGTTCCTGTGTATTATAAATTACATTTACATAAAATATGCTATATCTTCAATATATATATATATATATTTTTTTTTTTTGGGAAAAAAACACATTTTTTAAAAAATCAAAATAAATTATTAATTTAAATTAATATACATACATATATAAACGTGAAACGTTTTGTAATTAAATTTGAGGGATTTCTATTTGAGTCAATAGAGAGTAGTAAATTAGTAAAAACAACAATGGCCCTTAGAAGAAAATGCAAATTTGACATTACCAAGTGACTACATTCTGCAAGAATTTTGAAATGCAGTCAGACAGTGAGCTTACTTTGGGTTATCTAGAGGCACAGCAAGTGGAAGAAGATGGAGAGAAGATGGTGCAAATTAAATGAATCGTATGAAAAGTATATCATGGAAGATGAGAAAGAGCAGCAGTCGGATGACTTTAAGTATGATTGTCGCTACACTATGGAAATGCCAGTGAACAATATCTAACTTTTAAATCAAAGATATTGGATATGATAAAATTGGCGAATCAATTGAACGGTAATACAGGATCGACAGTCATTCATCATGCACCTCCAGCGCTAAAATTACCACCATGTGATACGCAGATTTTCGAAGGGGGATACTCCAAGTGGCCTGCTTCTCGCGATATGTTTCAAGCAGTGTTCGGTAATCATCCACATCTGGCTCCAGCTCAAAAACTTTACCATTTGCGTAGCAAGACGAGGGGGAGGCCTACCAAATCGTAAAGCGGTTCGATCTGGTAGATGAAAATTATAATATAGCCTGGGAGGCGTTAAAATATAGGTATGAAAATAACAGATGAAGCAACTCTTTGCTATACAATTAGCTCAACATGAAAGCCCAAAGTCAATTCGACAAATTCAAAATGCGATAAATGATAGCTAATCGATTTTTTCATCATTCAAGATAGAAGTGGCAAATTGGGATCCAATTTTAATTCATTTGTGTTCCTCGAAGCTTCCTGAAGCAACATTGACATCATGGGAAGACTCTTTAAGCAATCATAAGGATCTTCCAACTTGGGGTCAAATGAGCGATTTTCTCTCAATATAAAAGCGAAAAAACGAAGTTTAGTTGCAAAAGGTGTAAGCAGAATAAATTCCTTGAGATCCTGTAGTTATTTCAAATCCTTGGCAGCCAATGAATTGCCTTTCACCAAATCAGTTTAAATCAAAATGCGATAGTACCCATCTTTGTACACGATGCAACCAAAAACATCATACTATGTTGCATTTGGAGGAAAATGAAAAATTCAAAAAGGGTTCTACCACCAACTTCACTTCACAACAGTATCGTCATGATGATGAAAGGCCTTCAGGTTCAAAACCTCAAGTGAAACCTGGTTTAGCGAATTCGTACAATTATCAAGCAAAAACGAAAGATAATTTAAACACTATTGCTCCAGATAACATTCAGTCACATTTCGTTAGTCATGGCTCATGGCACTACAGTTTTGCCTACCGCTCTTGTTCACCTTGAACGGTCAGGAGAATTATATACAATTCGAGCGCTTCTAGACGCAGGATCTGAGAAAAGTTTTATCTCAAAACGAATTCAACAACAATTTTTGATACCAATGAAGGCTCATAATTCCAAAATTTCGGACTTGGAGGAACAGTTGTGGAAGATGTTATGTAACTTTAAAATAACGAAATGCAAACTTCACAATCATTTTTGCCCTCGCGTTTGGTCAATATCATTAATCTAGAAGATATTAAAAAATTAAAGCTTGCTGACCCATTCTTTTTTAAGGCAGCGTCAATTGACATGATCATTGGGATCGACTATTTACCATTTATAAACCTGAAAGGGGTACACTCGAATGTGCTAAATTGCCTCGAAGCAAGAGAATCCCACTTTGGATGGTATTTGTCCGGCCCCGCCTCCACTAACTAGACGAATTCGTTTTCTACTAGGGTTTCTACACCTGATGATTTTTTGCTTCACGAGCAAATTAAAAAGTTCTGGGAACTAGAGGAAGTTGAAGTAGATAACGAAATCGCAGAAGCAGGTAGATACTGCGAGAACTTTTACAAAAAATCTATGACTAGACAGTCCGACCGTCGTTATGTTGTACGACTGCCGTTTACAAATGAATTTCCTAATACTATTTTTTTGGTCCTCCAGGCGCTAAGACACCAGAGTTAAAAGAACAGTATACACAGGCCACATTCAATCTACCGGGGAAAACAGTCATCATTTTTTCTGCCACATCATGCGCTCATCCGACCAGAAAGTAAACCGACGAAGGTTAGAGTGGTTTTTAATACCTCAAAGAAGACGTCTAGTGGATTCTCCTTGAATGACGTCCTACATCAAGGCCCTACTCCACAAACAGTTCTGATGCAAATCATTCGTAATTGGCGTAACCACAAATACGTTTTTACTGGCGACATTCAGAAGATATATCGCCAAATATTAGTACAAAAAGCAGACCGCAAATACCAACATATTTTATTTCGCAATGAGGCAAATAATGTGGTAAAATCATTCCAACTGAGAACCGTCACATTTGAGGTAAGGCGCACAACCTTGCAATTCGAACTCTACTAGAGTTAAGTAAAGACATTAAAAATACATATCCGATGGCATCTTCTATTTTAAAAAAATGAAATTTATGTATGTAGATGACATTTTGTCTGGCGGACATACTCTAGAAGAGTCGAAACTTAAACAGAGTCAACTTAATACTGCTTTAAATTCAGCTGGTTTCCCATTAAAAAAGGTTACAGCCAACGATTGATTTCTCCTTGAAAATTTGCCCCGGAAGGACCTTCTGAACGAAGATTTCTTAAAATTTTATGATTCCAGTTTAATAAAGACCTTGAGGATCCGCTGGAATGCAATGTCAGATTATTTTTATTATGCCGTCAACCCGATCAAAATTAACCTCGCCACCACAAAAAGACAAATTTTGTCGGTTATAGCTAAATTGTTTAATCTTTTAGGGTGGTTCGGCCCAATAGTGGTAGTAGACAAACTTTTGATGCAAAGTCTTTGGGAAGAAAAGACAGATTTGGACGAACAAGTTCCACAACACGTATTGATAAAATGAAGTTCTTTTATTAAAGATTTATCCCATATATCTACATTAGAGTTCCCACTATGGGTAAACTTTGCTCCGCGACATCTTATACAGATACATGGATTCTGTGATTCATCGCAAAAGGCTTATTGTGGTGCGGCGGTATATATGCGAACAACTGATTTAAATGGAAAAATTAGGTGCAATTTATTGGTAGCTAAAAATAAAGTAGCACCTATGAAAAACGTGCAACAAAGAGTAGATTACGTTTTTCAAAACAAATTCTGCAACAATTGCTTAGCAAAATCTCATCTCAAAGCTAATTGCAAAAGCAAACATACGTGCATATATTGTAAAAAATCCCATCACACGTTACTACATATGACAAAGCGAAATCAGAATAATGAAAACTCACAAAGAAGTCTCTCAAACGACAAAACTAAATTCCGAAATAGTTCTTCAGATATAATTCAAAACTCTAAAGCCGATACTCAGGCTGAACAACCTTCCACATCACGCCAAATTCAAGCTAACTGCTCAACTAGCAATCAAAATATACTCTTACGAACGGCCCTAATGCAAATTGAATATAGAGGAGAGCGTTTTACTATTAGAGCCCTTATAAACCCCGGTTCTCAACGAACATTTTTAGCTGAAAAAGTTAGAAATCGACTTCAGCTCCCCTATCAAAAATCTCATTTTGAAATCATTGGCATTGGTGGACAAAAGCAAAGTGCTGATAAAGAGTGCGAATTCACATTGTACGCAACAAGAACAAACACTAGAATCCCCATTAAAGCTATAATCTTGCCCAAAGTTACAAAGCGTCTCCCAGCTTACAGCTTTGAAATTCCATACTCTAAGGAACTTAAGGAATTAGATCTAGCTGACCCAACTTTTAACAAATCTTCCCAAATAGATTTGATTCTTGGCAATGATTATGAGCAATTTATTAATATTGATGGCATACGCAAAAATATTTGTGGTCAAACGTCGGCCTACAATCAATTTTCGGATGGGTACTAAGTGGTCCTATAATAACTCAACCCATTCAAACATTCACTACCTCAGTCTGTGAGCTAGAGAACAATAATCTGCACACTCTCTTGAAAAAGTTCTGGGAAGAAGAAGAAATACCTTCGATAAAATTAAACTCGAATGAAGATGATGTATGTGAAAAATTCTATTCTCAAACCACTACTCGTCAGGAAAATGGCAGATATGTTGTAAAACTTCCGTTTAAAAGTGAATATCCTGAAGAAATCTTCCTGGGTGCATCCCGGTTCGTAGCTTTAGCCCAATTTTCTAGAATGGAAAAAACATTGGCAAAAAGTCCAGATCTTCAGTCCCAATACAATTCAGTTCTCAACGAATATTTGACTCTGGGCCATATGGAAGAAACTTCGTCACAGGAAATCATATCTCAAGGCAAATATAGCTCGTTTGATCTACCCCACCATGCGGTAGTACGACCAGAACACAAAACCACAAAAGTTAGAGTTGTATTTAACGCTTCGAGAAAGTCCAAATCCCAATTCTCTCTCAACGATGTTCTCCATACGGGACCGACTTCTCAGGCTGAATTGATAACTATAATTCTTAATTGGAGAAAGTATAAATATGTCTTCAGTGGCGACATAGAAAAAATGTATCGCCAAATTCTTGTTCACCCAGAAGACAGGCCATTTCAAAGAATCCTTTTTCAGAATAAACCCAACGACCCAATTAACGATTATCAGCTAAAAACAGTTACATTCGGATTAAACTGTGCGCCTTACCTCGCCATTCGTACCCTTCTTCAACTTGCGTCAGATACCAAATCCGAATCTCCCAAAGCTGCTCAAATACTCCGAGAACAAACCTATGTTGATGACATTCTCTCCGGAGGTTATTCAAAGGAAGAAACGTTATCCGCTCAATCCCAAATCATGAACACGTTAAACTCTGCTGGATTTTCACTAAAAAAGATAACAGCAAATGATCCCAAGCTTCTGTCTCATTTGCCAAAAAAGGAATTATACGATTCAGATTTTTTGCGGTTTAAAGAAGCAAGCTCAATAAAAACACTTGGTATAAAGTGGAATGCAATCTCAGATGCATTTTCTTACAGCTTTACTCCACTCGATCAATCCACTAAAATAACAAAACGCCAAATCTTGTCTTGAATTGCAAAACTTTTTGACCCCGCTGGATGGCTAGCACCCATAGTCATTAAAGCCAAAATTCTAATGCAGCAGTTATGGCTAGAAGGTCTCGAATGGGATAAAGATATTTCAAAAGAATCCCTCAAAAAATGGAACGATCTCGTATTTGACTTAGTCGGAATAGAAACAGTCTCTATCCCCCGATGGCTTCAGTACATGCCCTCGGACACAGTCCAAATCCATGGCTTTTGTGATGCTTCTAAAGCAGCATACTGTGCCACAGTATACATTCGAACTCAAACAGAGTCTCACAATACATTTGCTAATCTATTACTGGCAAAATCTAAAGTAGCACCTATCCAAACTGTATGTCTTCCACGGTTGGAACTCAATGGCGCTGTATTGTTGGCAAATCTCATTAAGTATGTAGAAAAGTCTCTAAATTACAAAGATACCGAAATATATTTATGGACAGATTCTTCTATTGTCCTTGGTTGGCTCTCTAAACCGCCTTCAACATGGGAGACATACGTCGCAAATAGAATTGCACAAATTCATCGCCTTATCCCTAAGGCAAAGTGGCGACATGACCCCACTCAATACAATCCAGCTGATCTTGGAACACGCGGATGCAAATCCCATGAACTCGCCAACAACTCGCAATGGTGGCACGGCCCCCCATGGCTACATAAACCTCCATCAGAATGGCCAAAAAGAAACCCTCTAAAAACTATTGAAACTCATAAAGAAATTCATACGTTGCATGCTGAAGTCCACCAAGAAGATATTTTAGATAGATTCTCTTCATACAGCAAAGCTTTACGTGTTTTAAGTTATGTTTTCCGATTCTTTAATAGGTGTATTCACAGAATCAGAGTAAGCACTTATAGCACTACTCAAAACGAATTAACACAAAAGGAAACAAAACACGTTAAAACAAGACTCGTCATTCTAGCTCAGAAAACATTTTACTCAGATGAATATAAATCTCAAACACCCAAAGTATTTCTAACAAAAGTTCGTTAAAACCCTTAAATCCCTTCCTCGACTCTAACAAAATTATAAGAGCTAATGGAAGATTGTCTCAATTGTCACTTCCATATAACGAACGTTACCCAATAATTCTCCCAGGAAACTCTAGATTTTGCCAAATTTACCTTTCCCATTTGCACATATTTCTCGGTCATGCTGAATGCAGCCAAATGTGTCGAATGGTGCAGACCGAATTTCACATATTCAGACTCAAACCTCGAGTGTAGAAGATAATACGTAGCTGCAAAACGTGCATTATCTTCAAACAACAACCATGTCTACAAATAATGGCTCCACTACCACCAGAAAGATGTAATCTGTCTCTTCCCTTTCAAATAACAGGTATAGATTTCGCTAGTCCCTTCGAAATAAAAACGACACCCTTGCGAAATTCGATATACGTGAAAGGTTATGTCAGTGTTTTCGTTTGCTTTAGCACGAAAGCCATTCACCTAGAGCCATGTTCTGATTTATCCTCGGCAGCTTTTCAAGCCGCATTTACTCGATTCGTTGGGAGGCGGGGGCTCCCCCAAAGGGTAATCACGGATAACGGCAGGAACTTCTTAGGTTGCAGTAGAATACTTGAAATCGAATTTAGCACCTTCGTAAAAAACGCCGCCCAAGATATTGCCCAGAAATATATAGCAAATGGCTTTGAATGGAAATTTATACCTCCCTATGCACCTCATATGGGCGGCTTGTGGGGAGCCGCCGTTAAAAGTTTTAAGTTCCATTTCAAACGAATCGCAGGTTCTCAGAAATTTACATTCGAAGAATTTTCCACCATTTTAGCTAGAATTGAAGGCATACTGAATTCTCGACCAATATCCGCCTTATCAGAGGATCCAGCAGATTTGACTGCATTAACTCCTGGCCACTTCCTAAGAGGTGCTCCTATTCTATCTTTTCCAGAGCAAAATACCCAAAACATGTCTCTCATTAATAGATGGGAGAAATTGAAAGTAATCCATCATCAATTTGCTATTCGGTGGAAAGATCACTACCTCAAGGCCTTACAGAAGCGATACAAATGGAAAAATTCAACTCCAAATCTAAAAGTAGGAGATCTCGTAGTAGTGATGGATGATTTACAGCCACCGTACGAGTGGCGATTAGGAAGAATAGTGAAAACATATCACGGTTCAGATGATAATGTACGTACTGCCGATGTACGCATATCTACGGGAATAATAACTCGTCCCATTGTCAAACTATGTTTTCTTCCCTTCATGGAGAGTGAACCCTCTGATGAAGCTTAATACTTTTTTGTTATTACCCTTTATTATATACTAATTAAAATTATCTCAATACTATTGCAGAATCATCTAAACATACACATTATTCGCTAATTACACTACACAATTGCATTTAAATCCTTATGTTTCTCATATCATATTTGAATTTTTCTAATTTGTCTTTATTTTCTTAGATCCAGGCCCAATCGACGTTTTGCTCAAACTCGTCCAAACCAAGCTCAACGCACAATTCGGTCTAGACGCCAAGAGCCCGATCTCTATAAGTGCGTACTGTGCCGAAACTTCCATGCGCTACGTTTCTGTAAACGGTTCCTGAAGATGACAGTCAAACGGAGAGAAGAAGTAGTGGGCAAATACAGAATGTGTGTCAATTGCTTAACAAAAAGCCACGATTTGAGAGGCTGCACGTCGCTAGACACGTGCCGAAAATGTGATAGATTTCACCACACGCTGTTACACCCCAACCCACAACGTTCTAGAAGATCAAATAATACTCGAGCTAACCGGCAACTACAACGGCATCAACCATCACGTGAACAACCTGTAGTTCAGCAACCCAGCAACCAACATATAACATCACCTAACACTCAAGTTCTGGTAGAGGCGATACGTTCATTGGCGAACGTTTTGTGCTCAAAAGATGTTGCCTGAAGGCAAGGCCGGCGCCATGTCCAAACAAGTTTGGACACAAAAAAATAATTAAACAAAAAAAAAAGGATTCATAACTTTTATTATTTTTAATATTACTCGTAATATTAGCTTAAGAAAATCGCTTAAAAATTTGAAATCACCTATAATTGAATTACTAGTTACCAACATTTAAATTTAGTACTCGTTGCAAGAAATATCGAAACTTACATTCAGCCGTTTCAAATTTGTTAAACCGAGGCATTAAAAAATTGAACAGCAAATTCATAAGTTAATTACCATTTTGAATTTCAACGAGATACATCGCTTGAATATTGTTAAATAAATTGTGAATATTAAACATCAGCCTTTTTTCTTTAGAAAGGCAATTCCAACAAGGTGAGCATCCCAAATTCCGCACACATTTAAAGTTAAATAAAATAAACTAATTTTCCCTTTTTTTTCTTTTATTTCCCATAACCCCAATTATAATTACTCATAATCGAGTAATTATAAAGAAAATCTCTTTTAGATTGGCCCCCATCTAATTGTTACATCTCCAATCCCAAGAGATTTTTTAATATTGTTAACCCAGAACAATACAACAAACTTAACGGAATAAAAACAGTGCTGCCAAGTTAAGAAGATAGGTAAAACTGCATTTAAGTTAGTGATTTTGCTAAAAAAAAAATAGTGTTGCCAGTAAAAAAAACCAGTGTTGCCATCCTAAAAGGGCTCGATGCATCAAAATGTAATAGAAAATTGATCCAGAACATACATAACACTACTACTAGAACTAAATATTAGTTACATATATTATGATTTTAACTTTACGTGAACTGAGTAATTTGTGTGTCCCTTAAAATATGTTATTGTAATAAAATAATTTTTTATTTACCAAAGTATATTATTTCAAGTATAATCTTTATTTTATAAATATGTTCGTAATCGTAATGAAGCAGACATTTTTCTTCATGACTTCTTTAAAGAAAACATAGGTCAGGGTAGCTTAGAAGTAGCTGCTGTATTATACGATTAGCAAACTTAGATTCTGGCATGGGCCGAATATTTGTTCTCGCAGTCCAAATCGTAAAACAAATTTCAGCTCCTTACGAAGATGTGATCTTTAAACATTTGAGAGAACAGAGAGATGAAGCCTAATTCTGTGCAACAGCAGAGAAAACCTTTCATACATTCAGAAATTTTTCTTATTTCTTTCTAAATTTTTTGCAAATATCAAAATTGGTATAGCATAGTGAAATTGTACGCTCTAGGAAATATCACCCAATGAAAAATCGCACAAAAAAAATTAAAAGTGGTCTAATGAAAAATGACCCGAAAGAAATTAAAAATCGCCCACAAAAGTATATGAAATTTTGCCTAAAAAATATGAAAAATGGCAAAAAAAAAAATAATAAAATGTTGCCCAAATATATGAAAAATGTTCAAAAAAGAAAAATTTCCCAAAAATTATTTCCATATAAAATTATCAAAAAATTAAATATTTATGTATATAGAAGTTTATTTTTCGTTATTATGGAAAAATTGCCCATAAAATTCAGCCCATAATATTTATAATTTAAAAGTGTCCTAAAATTACATGACAATATGGGCAGTGAAAACAGCTCAACCCTTTCGCAAAACTGGTTGCTTGCATTTTTAAAACGTTGGGTTTGTTAAAACTTTTCGCCAGAGGCGCAAGGTTTTAAAAATTAAAGCAAACGATTTGGTAAAGTTTTGTGAAAATTTTTTGCCTGCAATGGAATGCTATTGAAATTGGTAAAAATAGGTACATGTGCAGACCTAGTCCCCATACAAAAGTACCCTATGAGATCGACTTATATTGCACGGAATTTTCTCAAATTTGTTTTGTAAAGGTATATGTTTTTCCAAAAAATAAGTGATTTTTCGACCTAGTACTCATATAAGTATAGCATCCGATATGAACTTTTTTATATCTGCAGACAAAAAAAATCATATCAATGCCAGGCAAATTTGGTTTATGCTTATTTTCTATATCCAATTAGCTGGACCTGTAAAATAGCCCAAAAATTTGGGTCATTTCTAATTTTTTTCATTTGGGGGGAGTTTTGTAAAGGAGAGTTTTTTTTCTTGTCTATTTTTATTTTTGTATTTATTTATTTTGATTTCCTATACAACAAGACTTATAGTCTTATGATTAGAGTAAAGGAGGAGTAATACTAACTAGCACATTCCAGCACTCGAAATTCGAGCGCAAATTCTAGGAAATTTTATTTTTTCATTAATCAATTATAGCCAATTCACAAATCAACACAACAAATTTACTAAATACACACATTGCATTGTATAATTTTGTGTATGTGTTAGTAGCAACTTTAAATGCAATTTACTCAAAATAAGGGCAAAAATTAAAAAATCTGTAAACCTACAAAACGGCTAAAAAGAAATACCATTCAAATGATATATGGTTGGTCAAAATCGGGATAAAACAGTAGAACAAAACATCAGTCACAAGAAATCACGTAACCTATTAATATTATAGATGAGCAATCCCAATAAACCAAAACAGTATAAAAATAGCTTGTAACAAACTTGCTACCATAAGCCTTAAGTTTAGAAAACTGTTGTGAATATTATTGTGAAAGGCTTCTTAACAATTGGTTAATAACGAAAACTGAACCCTTGTGAACAATCTTAGAAGTCTAATTGTAGTATAAGCTTACAGGAAAATAGTATTCTAATCATGCTTGCAGTAAGCTTATAATCGTAATATTTTTTTAAGCTTATAACCGTAATATTTTTGTAAGCTTATAATCGTCATAATTTTGTGAGCTTTTAAATACAATTAAATAATTAGTCTTTTTCAAATATTCTGGTTTAAAAATAATTTTATTGATTTTTTTATTTTATTTATTTATCTTTGCCTTTGTCTTGTATTTCTTTCTAGACTCTTGTATATTTTTAGCGATTTGGAAGAGTGCTTTTGTACTTTTGATATATTCATCCTCTGCCAATCCAATGCAAATTGCAGCATCTATTGAATTTCAAAAATCAATGAAATAAGTATATGAAATATCTGCGCTTTTCTGGAATAACCGCGTATGTCCATTTTTGTCAGTTTTGAGTTAACGATGCCAAATATATTAATTTTTAACGCTCTTTAGATGTGTTAAATTTAAAAAAAAAAAAAAAAAATATTAACCATTTCTGAGTTTTTTCTTTAAATAACGACGTAACTTAAATGTTTATTAAATTAATTTGCAGCACTAACGACATAAATATGTCAACCTACGTGTGATCGCTGACAAATTCTTTTCTCAGAAAACGCCAAATAGCGACATGCGTTGTTATTAATGAAAAAAAATGCAAAATAATTTTGGATTAGTTTCCAGTTTATAACCACTTATAAAAACTTGTGTGTTTATTTCTGTTATTTTTTTGTCACTATTATTCTTGATACGTTGTTATATTCTCATCCTAAGTCCCGTTAACTTTTTGTTGACGAACAAAAAAATCCATTTTTCAAGCAACAACAACTTATGTCGACATGGGTGGTTACATTGGTAGTTTTCTTTTTCAATGAAAACGACGTTTGTCAACATAAGTTGTTTTATCTGAACACACTTTAAGTGTAATATACATATAGTTTTTTTTCGTCCTTCTCTATGATCTATTCCTCTGAAGATTTTTGACTCAAAATTTTATATAAAGTATTTATTGCCTATATCTACAGGACTGTTAAATAAAAAGCTCTAAAATCTTTATATCGAAATATAACGTTTAATTTGAAATATAACGTTCTTTGGCTCCCCTGAACATTTTGATTTTATGACATATCAAATATTTAAAAAATATAAATTTATATACTCTTATATATACTTTTTTTAATACAAACTCTACCTACATATATATTATATATAGTATATATTTTATTTATTTAAAAAAACACTTCACTTTTCAAACAAAAGAAAAAGACTGAGGATTTCACAATAATTTCAACGCGCAAATAACGGGACATCACATGCAACAACGCACAATGGGTTCGATGGTAACCAAGTGGCGATTAATTCACGGAAGCCGTAGCTTTAAAATATTGTTATTTTTATTGGTGGATATTAGGGTGGCCGTTCATTATATGGAGGGAAAAAAGTGTTCAAACTCTCGCTCCCAACCCCTAGAAATATGCGAATAGCAAAACAAAATGAGAAATACAAATTTTTGGGCCAATCAAAAAACATTAAGATGTCCCTCAACGCGACTGAAAATTTCAAGTGTGTTTATATGGGGAAAATATGACTTTTTTCAGATTTTACGAAAATTTCGTTCTAAAGTTTAATTTTTCCGACAAGCTGTTACATAATTCGGGATTAGTATCAAATTATCCTTTCAAAAGGCTATAAAACTTCAAAATCGTATGAAACCTCGCCAAGAAATAGCAAATGCCCCAGACTACTTCTGTGCCAAAAAAAAAACTATTTCATGAAATTTGATGGCATTTTTTTCAGTATTGAGAAATTAATTAAAGCCATAATATTTTTTGGTCTGTATACTTACAAGTACTCAGATATGAGGTATTGTGTTATTACCACGTTGTTAACCTATTGCGCATTGCACCGAATATGGGAAATTGTTTTGATAAAATTTTGAAAACTCCTTTTGCAAGTTTTAACAAATTTTCTTAAACAAAATTTAAAAAATGATCTGGTATTTTAGGGTTTTGTTAAATAGATGATAGAGATGAACTGCGTGAATTTTTAGGCAAATCCCTACGCCAGAATATTCTTGACAAGTATTTTAATTTTGCGGATTTCGCGAAAAATCAGATTTTTTTAAAATCTTCTGTAAATGTACTCTTTCTAAATACTTTGTATCAAAAATTCAGTTCTACTTTTAAATGTTATATTTTATCTTAATAGCCTAGGGTTTTTTGGTTTATAAAAAAAAACAATATGTTTACGTTTCATAACAGTTTGTACTGCTGAACTGCTGATTTGACGTGGCTTGAATATTTTAGCGAACGAAGTATTTCCTAGACCCTAATTTCCTTTAAAATATCAAATATACACTATATAAAACATTATAAAGAATTAACTGATCTCATTTGTTGTAATATATTGAATAATATCTCAAACTCTGTAAATATGAATGTATAAAATTAAATGAAATAAAGATGCTATTTTGAAATTGAAAAAAAATTGAATTCTTTCCGAAGTTTTAATATGATTTTCTGAAATTCAAATGACA
This sequence comes from Cordilura impudica, assembly GCA_963682025.1. Taxonomy (NCBI): domain Eukaryota; kingdom Metazoa; phylum Arthropoda; class Insecta; order Diptera; family Scathophagidae; genus Cordilura; species Cordilura impudica. The sequence continues at coordinate 108,414,614 of OY821521.1, forward strand.
TTTTCTAATTTATAATTGGAAATCTGAATTCTAATTTTTAGAATTGATATTTTCTTAAATTTGAATGGAAAATTTAAAAGGTGCAATTTTGTATTTATGTCTATAGCAATGCTTTAGTAATTTTAAACAATTTTTGGAAATTATATGTAATCGCAATCAGATATTTTGTAGGTAAAGCAGAATAATAATTTTATATATCTATGAAGAACTGTTTTGAAAGCAAAAACAAACTCATTGATGAACTCGGTAACTCTATTTTGTAAACACAACAAAATCTTAATATGCCAAACTTATGGTCATATTTGTAAAAGAATAATGGAAAAACGTATGAAATAAAAGACCAGCCCTGTGTATACTCTTAACATTGTTGTGTTTGATATCTAATTGAAAATGTTGACATTCATGTTAAAATAGAAATAACGATTGCAAAGCCAATTAGAACAAAAATTGCAGTGCCATCTACTGTGGCATAGCAACACTGAGCGAAATGAAGTTTGATATCTAATTGAAAATGTTGACATTCATGTTAAAATAGAAATAACGATTGCAAAGCTAAATAGAAAAATTGCGGCGCCATCTACTGTGGCATAGCAGCACTGAGCAAAATGAAGTGACACTCTGTTTGTTAAAGGTGCTATTACACGAAGTGTTTTTTACATATGTACTGTCACTTTTGTTATCCATATGAAATACCTCATGTCTGTCAAAATTGTCTTTTACATACCATTCATAATTTTTGCTATCACACGTGCATATGTATTTCCGTATGACATAACCTCTAAATGTAAACAACAGCTGATTTAATTTGTAAATTTACAAAAATTTATTGTTAAAAAAAAAAAAAGTTATATATTTTTTAATTGTTAATTAATACTACACAATTTATTTTTCTTTCAATATTAATCTTTAAAATTTACTCTGTTTTTCTTTCGCCACCAGCAGCGTTGTATTTTCATATGTTTGTCATGCAAAAATAGAACCTGTTCTAATTGAAAAATGTACTTGTGACTTTCCTCAAGTATTGTACATAAACAATGTTTCATATGTGTCACATGATGTGTACAACTTTTGTTGTGGGAAAATTTGACAGTACATATGTAAAAAACACATCGTGTAATAGCACCTTAATACAAATGAAATGTATTTTCCCTAAAACAAAATACATATTGGAGAATTTTATATAAATAAAATAATATACCGATTTATTTCAAACATGCGGTTATTATGAATATACATGTATAGAATATATGTATATTATTTTGTTATTTAATATATATGTATGGACATACATACATGTAAATATTACACACAAAAAATACAACATCAAAAGTTATTTTCGTGTTTTCCTTTAAATAAATTAATACATAAAATTTTTTGGTAGTTTAACATTATTTGCTTTAGATGTTGTCGAAAAAATTTTGGATTGATTTTTAACCCCTTTCCCCTGACCCAATTGATCTGAAGCTTTACAGTCAGGTTCGTGGTGATGACAAAAATGATGTAACAAATTTTTTTACTGATGCCAAAACAATGGAAACCCTAAAATTTTTCTGCCAGAGTTGATAAAAAAAAAATTACAAAAGGTTAGTTTTTAAAATATTATTACCACAAAGACCACAAAAACAACAAGGCCAGCTATCACAACAATACGACATTTAGAATAACAACTAGAACAATATAGAAACATCATATTTTTCATTTTTTTTTTACTTTTTCAGAGATTTCCCTGGACCTGTTCCATCAATTTTAATGATTTTGGAAACAGAAAACTTCCCATGAATTTGGTGAATCATTCTCACTGAAAATTATCACCCTAGCTGTCCTATTGAGGGCGTGATCGTGACAAGAACAACATAGAAAATTATATTTTTTCAAGACTTTATTTTTAGTTCTTCATTCAAATTTCGGGCCCTGATCGACCGATTTGGGCGATTTTAAACAGCAAACTTCTCAGAAAGTCAATGAATACTCTTTTGTGCAAACGAGGACCCTAGCTGCCTGATTGAAGTTGTCATCGTGATTTCCACAGACGGACAGACGCACATCGCTATATCAACTCCGCTTGTTATAAGGATCACAAATATATATATTTTTTGGGGTCCAGAATTTTTTTCTAATTATTACAAATGGAATGACAAACTTATATACATATACCCACTGCACACTGGGGTGGAGGGTATAAAAAGTTACCAGATAAGGAAAGATTACCAAATTATTGCCATCTATATAACTTTAGTTGAATTTGTTTTTGTTCTGTTTGCATCAGTTTTTATACAGTTTGATGGTATTTGAATCAGCCGTTAAATATTATTATTATTATTATTATTATTCATTTTCGGAAACCTAAATGCAGTTTTTTATGCAGTTTGACAGTTTTTTTCTGTTTGAATTAGTTTTGTATACAAAACCTAAAGCTTTTGTATTATTCCGTTAACTTTGAATATATAAGAGTTAGTAGAAAATTTTGATATTTTTTAGAGGACAACATTTATTTAATTTTTTTTTTTCGTAACATAATTTTAATGTTTTAATATATTCAGTTTTTATAAAATATTTATATATTTTTGGAGGGCAACATTTATTTAATTGTTTTTTCATAACATAATTTTAATGTTTTAGTATCGTATTTTATATATTAAATTGTTATATCACAACATTGTGAAATCACATAATTAAAGGTATCCACTTTAATATTTATTTACTAAATTTGCTATTACATCATACCAAATCTTTATATTTTTTTTTTTCAAATATTAACGATTTTCAAACATTTTTTGCAAATATTAACGATTTTCAAACAATTTTTCGTATTAACGTTTTAGTATATCTTATTTTTTTCTTAGAGTTTAATAATATAATAAGTTTAATTGTAACCAATATTAATACCACTTTTCAGACTTTAATATTTAATTACTAAGTTTGTTGTTTAATATGTTTTTTTGTTTACTAAAATTTAAACATATTTCTATAATAATTTATTGAAATATTGAAAACTTACTGTATTCTTATAGAATTTTTTTTTCATATTAACAAAATTCATATGAAGTTCTTTTGTATAGTTTTTTCTTTACACATATGAAAATAAATCCACTTAGTTGCGATTATTTCGATAATTTTTATGAAAAATTAAAAAACGAATTTTTAATACAAAAAAATATTACCAAAGAACTAATAAAATATTTTGTTTACAAAATGAATTTTTGTGGGAAATCATTTACTTTTCTAAAATTTTTAATCGTAAGTCTATTGATTACACATTTTTTATAGCTTTTATTTTCTTAACTTTTATATTTAACTTCAGTTTTTCAATTTTCGATTTTTAATTTTTTAATTTTTTGATTTTTAATTTTGAATTTTTAATTTTGTTTTGATTTTCAATTTTTAATTTTTAGTTTTTTAATTTTAGGTTTTGATTTTCAATTTTTTGTTTTTTAATTTTAGTTTTTGATTTTCAATTTTCAATTTTTAGTTTTCTAATTTTAGTTTTTGATTTTTAATTTTTAATTTTAGTTGTTTTAATTGATATAATTGACTTTTAAAAATAATTTTTAGAATTTATCAAATGTATTTTCATCTAGAATAATTAGTTTAGATAATTTAATTATCGTTTTCTAAAATTTTTCCAATAACTCTATTTAAAACTGAAGAAATAATCATTTATAGAATTCCTCCTTCTTCAATAAAAAATATCTACAAAATTAATTAAAATTAATAAAATATTGAAAACTTACTCTATCACCAGTAGACTATAAACTGGAAGTAGATTTACAATATATATTTGTGTAGAAATTAAAAAACATATTTAAAGCATGCAACAGATCAAATTAATAACAGACTTGAATGGTAAAGTAAACTATGTGATATACTACAGAAATCTTAAACAATTTTATTAACATTTTTCTATCCAGATTGTAAAATTTTGCTACAAAATATCTACAAAATTAATTAAATTTAAACAAAGAACACAATTATGATAAAGTTAAAGATCTTCATATAAACGGAACTGATCGTCTTTAACTTGGTAAAGTCCATAACCAATCCTTGTCGTTGTAAACAACAAAGAAGACTCACGACCTCCGACCCCTCGGGGTAGGTGGACACCGGGCAATGATATTATAACACCCGTTATGATATTAGCTAGTATGAGCAACTGTTTAAGCCAACCTGACTTATTCGGGGAATTGGTTCAATCAGATTACTGCGCTATTATGGCAGGATAGTGCAAAAGGGATGGTAGCGGATGAACCTATCATGTTCCACTAAGCTCTTCTTTGTCCTTACAAGCATTGAATGCATCTTGACAAATCAGTCAAACAGATAACATGAATAAAACGCCAAAACAGTAGATAAGTCTGCCAGGAGTTCACAGACGTTTGTCACATCCTCCCGCTTCGGCGGCAAGCTCCATGTGTCTGGGAGGTAGCAATTCATATTTTGACAGTATTTTGGAAACCTATATACATAGAAAAGCTATAGGGATATTCGCATTTAAAAGACGTACCAAAATAGGCTGCTGGAATGTCAGAACACTTCATGAGTGCGGAAAACTCCCGCAATTAGCAAAGGAACGTGACAAATTTAAATTAGATATTATAGGAATAAGCGAATGCAGATGCAATGGAACAGCAGTGCACACTATATCATCGGGAAGAAAATGATATCCATAGCGATAGAGCTGCAATTTCCTAAGTCGTAACGCGTCTAAATCCCTTATTAGTTGGGATCCAACCAATGAACGTATAATAACAGCAAGATTTCACTCCAGAATCCACAACATCACCATTGTTCAAGTGTATGCCCCTACCGAAACGACGTCAGTAGATATAAAGTAACAATTTTATAGTGAGCTATGCAAAGTCCTTTCAAAAACATCTAATATGTATGGGAGATTTCAATGCCAAGGTGGGAAAAGATAATACCTCATACGAACGTGTTATGGGTAAACATGGAGTAGGCATACGTAACGAAAACGGGGAATTCTTTTTAGAAACATGTAGCCGACATGGTCTTGTAGTAGGAGGAACACTATTCAAACATAAACTTAGCCATAAAACGACATGGGTCTCTCCAAATAGGAGGACTGAAAATCAAATTGACCACTTTTGCATAAGCCGTAAATGACACAGATGAAAGTCTGTTCCATCCGTAACGTCCATCAACAGTTGTCGACACGTATGTTTGATGTCGCAAAATTAAAAACACCCAGATATCTACAAGAGGTTGAAAACGATATCAACAGAAAAACAGAACAGGAATTCAATCCAAATGATGGATTGGAGCAACGTTGGAATCAAATAAAGAAAAATCTCTTACAAATATATGAGCAAATACTGGAACAAGACCCCAAGGGAAGAATGGAGTGCATGAGCTCCCAAACATGGTCCTTAATCGAAGAAAGACGATCTTTGAAACATCAAAGAACAATGAAAAGTCGCTTAGTAAGCGCATTGAACTTGAAAATGCATATTCAGTAAAGAATAAAGAAGTAAGAAAAGCTTGTTGGAGAGACAAAAGGTTATTTACCGATGAACTGGCGGCCCAGGTAAACGATGCCGCAAGCAAAAACGACACTAAAAGTGTTTATGAGATAACGAGAAGACTAACTGGTAAACATAAACCGCCCCATCAAATCCAAAGATGAAACTCTACTAACAAACGTAGATGAACAACTAATACGATGGAGGACACATTTTATGGAAACCCTCAACAACAGCTCACCATATCCTGAACCATCTTATGACATGTCCGCTTCAACATTAGTTCAGCTTAATACCAGCCTTCCATCTCAGAATAAAATAGAAACAGCTATGAGAAAACTAAAAAAACAACAAATCGCCAGATTTTGACCAGATTCCACCTGAAATTATTAATTCTAATTTTATAAATACTAAATCTCTAATCTGAAAATTACTACTATTTATGCTCTTGTCATATGTTAATTTTGATTTTCTTTTGGCAATATTTATTAGTTCCTTAACGTGTTCCAAGATTTTCTTAATCTTAATTTTATTTCATTAGCATAGTTTTCAATGTTATAACATTTTCCTGAGTTTTGTATCTTATCTGTCGGCAATGCTGCTAATTTGCCATAAATTAATTCATAAGGTGAATAATTACTGTTCACATGCCGGTGTTGTATTATATGCAAATTTATAGTATGGAATAAATTTGTCCCATTCATAGTCATCTACAAAATTAATACTCTATGGTTGCGTTCGAGTGTACTTTTGGATGGTGCCGAAAATGTTTGACTTATGTTCAATAAATTACAAACTTCTCTAAGTAGTTCATTCTTAAATTCTGTTCCCCCATTAGACTTCAAATTCCTTAAAGTTCCATACGTTAAAATAAATTGTTCAACTAAAGTTTTGGCAATTGTTTTGGCATCTTTTGTTTCAATCGGGTGTGCTACTATATATTTTGTCAATTCGCACAGCATCGTTGAGATATATCTGTAATTATTTTTCATTATTTATGGCCCAACTGTATCTATTTCAATTACTTCAAAACTCGTTTCCGATTGTCAGTAATTATCATTTCCTCTTTGATGTGTTTGGTTTGTTTATTTTTCAGGCATTTATAGCATTTGTTAAATAATCCCTTATAATTTTTCTCATGTTTTTCCATACATAACGTTGTTTTAATTTTAAGACTGTTTTTCTAATACCAAAATGTCCTGATATTGGTGAATCGTGGAATTCTTTAATAATATTCATTTGAGACTTTTTATCCCTAATATGTTACAACGGTTTATATAATATGATATTCAATTCTAGATTTCTGTAGTTATTCGATTTCTTAATTCTTTGGTATACCTCACTGGAAATCTTCTTTAAATATTCAGTTGATATGAGTTCAAAAACTCCATCTTCGCATGATAGAGTGAGATTTTTAATATTTTGCTTATGCATATGAACTATTAATTTCTCTATTGTCAAAACGTATTTTGCTCGATCTTCATCAATATTCATTACAAAAGTATTATCAATGGACCCTAAAGTACCATTTTTATTTTTCTTATTTGCTTTATCCAGTATATCTTTTATACGGTTTCTAATAACATTATATCTTAATTCGCGAATATTCTTTATATCTTGTAAGGACGTACATTCCCATATATTATCTTTATTGTGCGCTTGGAATGTGTTACCTACGTTATTTGCTTGTACATTTTCTGAAATATTTTCTGCTTGCATTCCACGTGTTGTTACTAAAACTCTTGTTGGTTCGTTAATGTCGTCTTCTATCGGAATCATTTTCTTAAACATATTAGTATTGATTTTAGTATTGATTTTACCTTTTTTGTATGTATATAATTTGGAAATATAGTCTGACAAATCTATACGCATAAGTGTCAGTTTGGATGAGGGGTTCTTGTGAGTAAAAAGTGATACTAGCAGTCTGTGATCTGTTACCACTATAAATTTTTTGCCAAAAAGGTATGGTCTGAAGAATTTTATCCCCCAATGTATGGCAGAAGCTCTTTTTCAATTACAGGCTTGTTTAAATCATGTTTTCCTAATGTCTTGTTAGCGTATGAAATTGGCAAATCTTCTCCTATCTTTCCTTGTGATAATACAGCTCCTAATGGATATTTTGATGCATAAGTGGTTAATATAAAAGGTTGTTAAAAATCTGGGTATTTTTGAATCGGGGGGCTTATCAATTTTTTCTTCAATAACCCAAAAGCTTGTTGACATTCTTCTGCCCATTCAAATGTTTTCCCTTTTTAGTTTGATCATTAAGACATTTTGTAATTTCTGCAAAATTTCTTATGAATCGTCTATAGTAGTTACAAAATGCGACAATTTTTTAACTTCATCTGTATCTTTTGGAATTGGATATTATTCTATAGCTTTGTGTTTGGAAGGGTCTGTTCGTATTCCGCCTTTGGTTATTTGATGACCTAAATAGATTAATTCTGATTTTACGAATACACAATTAGATGCGTTTAGTTTTAAATTGTACTTTAACAATCATTCAAATGTACTTCTAAGGTTATCATTATGTTGCTTTGAATCTAAACCACTAAGTGCTATCGGTAACATCCTTTGGAAGCTATTAAATGATATCTTTAAACCAAATGGTGGCCGTTTAAATTGAAAGTGACAATGACTCGCTTAAAACGCAGTTAAGTGTCTTGAATCTTTATCAAAATTTATTTGATGGAAGGAACTAGTCATGTCAAAAGTAGAAAAATATTTGGCTCTACCAAGACGATCCAATACATCTTCCAATCTTGTTAATGGAAACTTATCATTTACTATTTTTTTGTTCAACTGTACCACTATGTGGTTTGGGTATAATGACTTTGTGCTGCTGTTTGTTACAACCAAAAATATTTGACCTAGACCCATCTTTAATTATACGGATCGAATCAGAATCAATTTTTGAGTTGATTTAACAATGTCCGTCCGTCCGTCTGTGTGTCCATGTAAACCTTGTAATCAAACTGCAGGTCGCAAATATGAATATATTTTGATGAAATTTGGTACCTAAGCTTTCATCGGCCATGGGATGACTGCTAATGAAATTGGTGGGAATCGGTCCATGTTCAGACCTAGCCCCCATACAAATGACTCCCTACAAAATCGACATAAATTGACATAAGATCCAAATTTTCGTATAGATCTTAGTCAAATTAGGTTTGTATGTGTTTATTACATTCATTAATGAGTAATCCAAAAACGATCCCTATGGGACAACTCTTGGTCATATGCCCCATATAGAGCTGCTTCCCGATCTTCACTTAAATCTATCAAAAAACAAAAATATTGCACTGATTCATCTCAAATTTTGTTTGTATATATTTTCTCAAAATACAAGACACTTTACCAAAAATGATCAGGATCGGTCCTTCTTTGGACCTAGTCCCCATATAGACATAGCATCCGATATGAACTTTTTCATATCTGCAGCCAAAAAAATTAATAAAAATGCCACTCAAAATTGGTTTATGCTTATTTTCTATATCCAATTAGTTGGGCCTAAGAGATAGGGTTTCTAAATGCATGGTATAGGGTATCTTATCTAGACCGACTATAATCGGTCGGTCTAGACTGACTACAATGTTCGTACTTGTTTTTTCTATTCTCATTCCTTTTGGGTAAAACTAATTAAGGTGAGTTGTACGGACTATTTGAAGGTTCGATAATATCGTCTTCCAGTAATTTATAACAAACATTAAATATGAATCACCATATAACAAACAAGATAAGTTAATTTGTTATTTTATTTGTTTATTTAGTTCTTCAGCTGTATCTAGGAGCTGAGTCTTTTAATGCTAAATTATTAAATGATTGATTTATTATAGAATGTTCTTCTTTATATACATATTTTTAACCTATGTATATTAACAACAATGTGTTACCTGCACTTGGGTCAGCATAAACATAAGTGTGACAGCGTAACAACAACATACAACAACAATATATGCAGTCACACAATGTTTTGTAAATGCAGTGGTCAACAATATTGATATTTGTTATTTCCGCATTTGCAAATATTGTACGCTATGCAGTGTGGGTATTATACAGCACACTACGAAAGTCGTGTTACGCTACATCTTCCTTTTTGATGTGTAAACATCTATACGCGCAGGGGGGTAAATTTCTATTTCACAATACAATCACAAAAACAGCGTAACTCATATCGGTGTGAGCTGAAGCAGATAACGCTGTGTGATTTATGATTGTATTGGTGAAAAAATTATGATATGTTCTTTTCTAAACATTTTCCAATTGTCTTTCAAAAAACATCAATTGTATTTCAGAAACCATCAATATAATTTCAGAAAACATCATTTGAATTTCAGAAAACATAAATAGAATTTCAGAAAACATCAATGTAATTTCAGAAAACATCATTCGAGTTTCAGAAAACATCAATTGAATTTCAGAAAACATCAATAGAATTTCAGAAAACATCACTTGAATTTCAGAAAACATAAATAGAATTTCAGAAAACATCAATATAATTTCAGAAAACATCATTCGAGTTAGAGAAAACATCAATTGAATTTCAGAAAACATCAATAGAATTTTAGAAAATATCAATTGTATTTCAGAAACCATCAATATAATTTCAGAAAACATCATTTGAATTTCAGAAAACATAAATAGAATTTCAGAAAACATCAATATAATTTCATAAAACATAATTTGAATTTCAGAAAACATAAATAGAATTTCAGAAAACATCAATATAATTTCAGAAAACATCATTCGAGTTTCAGAAAGCATCAATTGTGTTTCAGAAACCATCAATATAATTTCAGAAAACATCATTTGAATTTCAGAAAACATAAATAGAATTTCAGAAAACATCAATATAATTTCAGAAAACATCATTCGAGTTTCAGAAAACATCAATTGAATTTCAGAAAACATCAATAGAATTTCAGAAAACATCACTTGAATTTCAGAAAACAAAAATAGAATTTCAGAAAACATCAATATAATTTCAGAAAACATCATTCGAGTTTCAGAAAACATCAATTGAATTTCAGAAAACATCAATAGAATTTCAGAAAACATCAATTGTATTTCAGAAACCATCAATATAATTTCAGAAAACATCATTTTAATTTGAGAAAACATAAATAGAATTTCAGAAAACATCAATATAATTTCAGAAAACATCATTTGAATTTCAGAAAACATAAATAGAATTTCAGAAAACATCAATATAATTTTAGAAAACATCATTCGAGTTTCAGAAAACATCAATTGAATTTCAGAAAACGTCAATAGAATTTCAGAAAACATCACTTGAATTTCAGAAAACATAAATAGAATTTCAGAAAACATCAATATAATTTCAGAAACCATCATTCGAGTTTCAGAAAACATCAATTGAATTTCAGAAAACATCAATAGAATTTTAGAAAATATCAATTGTATTTCAGAAACCATCAATATAATTTCAGAAAACATCATTTGAATTTCAGAAAACATAAATAGAATTTCAGAAAACATCAATATAATTTCAGAAAACATCATTTGAATTTCAGAAAACATAAATAGAATTTCAGAAAACATCAATATAATTTCAGAAAATATCATTCGAGTTTCAGAAAACATCAATAGAATTTCAGAAAACATCATTTGAATTTCAGAAAACATAAATAGAATTTTAGAAAACATCAATATAATTTCAGAAAATATCATTCGAGTTTCAGAAAACATCAATAGAATTTTAGAAAACATCAATTGAATTTCAGAAAACATCAATTGTATTTCAGAAACCATCAATATAATTTCAGAAAACATCAATGGCATTTCAGAAAACATCAATTGTATTTCAGAAACCATCAATATAATTTCAGAAAACATCAATAGAATTTCAGAAAACATAAATAGAATTTCAGAAAACATCAATATAATTTCAGAAAACATAATTTGAATTTCAGAAAACATAAATAGAATTTCAGAAAACATCATTCGAGTTTCAGAAAACATCAATTGTGTTTCAGAAACCATCAATATAATTTCAGAAAACATCATTTGAATTTCAGAAAACATAAATAGAATTTCAGAAAACATCAATATAATTTCAGAAAACATCATTTGAATTTCAGAAAACATAAATAGAATTTCAGAAAACAATATAATTTCAGAAACCATCATTTGAATATCAGAAAACATAAATAGAATTTCAGAAAACATCAATATAATTTCAGAAAATATCATTCGAGTTTCAGAAAACATCAATAGAATTTCAGAAAACATCAATTGTATTTCAGAAACCATCAATATAATTTCAGAAAACATCATTTGAATTTCAGAAAACATAAATAGAATTTCAGAAAACATCAATATAATTTCAGAAAACATCATTCGAGTTTCAGAAAACATCAATTGAATTTCAGAAAACATCAATAGAATTTCAGAAAACATCAATTGTATTTCAGAAACCATCAATATAATTTCAGAAAACATCATTTTAATTTCAGAAAACATAAATAGAATTTCAGAAAACATCAATATAATTTCAGAAAACATCATTTGAATTTCAGAAAACATAAATAGAATTTCAGAAAACATCAATATAATTTCAGAAAACATCATTCGAGTTTCAGAAAACATCAATTGAATTTCAGAAAACATCAATAGAATTTCAGAAAACATCACTTGAATTTCAGAAAACATAAATAGAATTTCAGAAAACATCAATATAATTTCAGAAAACATCATTCGAGTTAGAGAAAACATCAATTGAATTTCAGAAAACATCAATAGAATTTTAGAAAATATCAATTGTATTTCAGAAACCATCAATATAATTTCAGAAAACATCATAAATAGAATTTCAGAAAACATCAATATAATTTCAGAAAACATAATTTGAATTTCAGAAAACATAAATAGAATTTCAGAAAACATCAATATAATTTCAGAAAACATCATTCGAGTTTCAGAAAACATCAATTGTGTTTCAGAAACCATCAATATAATTTCAGAAAACATCATTTGAATTTCAGAAAACATAAATAGAATTTCAGAAAACATCAATATAATTTCAGAAAACATCATTTGAAATTCAGAAAACATAAATAGAATTTCAGAAAACATTAATATAATTTCATAAACCATCATTTGAATTTCAGAAAACATAAATAGAATTTTAGAAAACATCAATATAATTTCAGAAAATATCATTCGAGTTTCAGAAAACATCAATAGAATTTCAGAAAACATCAATTGTATTTCAGAAAACATAAATAGAATTTCAGAAAACATCAATTGTGTTTCAGAAACCATCAATATAATTTCAGAAAACATCATTTGAATTTCAGAAAACATAAATAGAATTTCAGAAAACATCAATATAATTTCAGAAAACATCATTTGAATTTCAGAAAACATAAATAGAATTTCAGAAAACAATATAATTTCAGAAACCATCATTTGAATTTCAGAAAACATAAATAGAATTTCAGAAAACATCAATATAATTTCAGAAAATATCATTCGAGTTTCAGAAAACATCAATAGAATTTCAGAAAACATCAATTGTATTTCAGAAACCATCAATATAATTTCAGAAAACATCATTTGAATTTCAGAAAACATAAATAGAATTTCAGAAAACATCAATATAATTTCAGAAAACATCATTCGAGTTTCAGAAAACATCAATTGAATTTCAGAAAACATCAATAGAATTTCAGAAAACATCAATTGTATTTCAGAAACCATCAATATAATTTCAGAAAACATCATTTTAATTTCAGAAAACATAAATAGAATTTCAGAAAACCTCAATATAATTTCAGAAAACATCATTTGAATTTCAGAAAACATAAATAGAATTTCAGAAAACATCAATATAATTTCAGAAAACATCATTCGAGTTTCAGAAAACATCAATTGAATTTCAGAAAACATCAATAGAATTTCAGAAAACATCACTTGAATTTCAGAAAACATAAATAGAATTTCAGAAAACATCAATATAATTTCAGAAAACATCATTCGAGTTAGAGAAAACATCAATTGAATTTCAGAAAACATCAATAGAATTTTAGAAAATATCAATTGTATTTCAGAAACCATCAATATAATTTCAGAAAACATCATAAATAGAATTTCAGAAAACATCAATATAATTTCAGAAAACATAATTTGAATTTCAGAAAACATAAATAGAATTTCAGAAAACATCAATATAATTTCAGAAAACATCATTCGAGTTTCAGAAAACATCAATTGTGTTTCAGAAACCATCAATATAATTTCAGAAAACATCATTTGAATTTCAGAAAACATAAATAGAATTTCAGAAAACATCAATATAATTTCAGAAAACATCATTTGAAATTCAGAAAACATAAATAGAATTTCAGAAAACATTAATATAATTTCAGAAAATATCATTCGAGTTTCAGAAAACATCAATTGTATTTCAGAAACCATCAATATAATTTCAGAAAACATCAATAGAATTTCAGAAAACATAAATAGAATTTCAGAAAACATCAATATAATTTCAGAAAACATAATTTGAATTTCAGAAAACATAAATAGAATTTTGAGAAAACATCATTCGAGTTTCAGAAAACATCAATTGTGTTTCAGAAACCATCAATATAATTTCAGAAAACATCATTTGAATTTCAGAAAACATAAATAGAATTTCAGAAAACATCAATATAATTTCAGAAAACATCATTTGAATTTCAGAAAACATAAATAGAATTTCAGAAAACAATATAATTTCAGAAACCATCATTTGAATTTCAGAAAACATAAATAGAATTTCAGAAAACATCAATATAATTTCAGAAAATATCATTCGAGTTTAAGAAAACATCAATAGAATTTCAGAAAACATCAATTGTATTTCAGAAACCATCAATATAATTTCAGAAAACATCATTTGAATTTCAGAAAACATAAATAGAATTTCAGAAAACATCAATATAATTTCAGAAAACATCATTCGAGTTTCAGAAAACATCAATTGAATTTCAGAAAACATCAATAGAATTTCAGAAAACATCAATTGTATTTCAGAAACCATCAATATAATTTCAGAAAACATCATTTTAATTTCAGAAAACATAAATAGAATTTCAGAAAACATCAATATAATTTCAGAAAACATCATTTGAATTTCAGAAAACATAAATAGAATTTCAGAAAACATCAATATAATTTCAGAAAACATCATTCGAGTTTCAGAAAACATCAATTGAATTTCAGAAAACATCAATAGAATTTCAGAAAACATCACTTGAATTTCAGAAAACATAAATAGAATTTCAGAAAACATCAATATAATTTCAGAAAACATCATTCGAGTTAGAGAAAACATCAATTGAATTTCAGAAAACATCAATAGAATTTTAGAAAATATCAATTGTATTTCAGAAACCATCAATATAATTTCAGAAAACATCATAAATAGAATTTCAGAAAACATCAATATAATTTCAGAAAACATAATTTGAATTTCAGAAAACATAAATAGAATTTCAGAAAACATCAATATAATTTCAGAAAACATCATTCGAGTTTCAGAAAACATCAATTGTGTTTCAGAAACCATCAATATAATTTCAGAAAACATCATTTGAATTTCAGAAAACATAAATAGAATTTCAGAAAACATCAATATAATTTCAGAAAACATCATTTGAAATTCAGAAAACATAAATAGAATTTCAGAAAACATTAATATAATTTCATAAACCATCATTTGAATTTCAGAAAACATAAATAGAATTTTAGAAAACATCAATATAATTTCAGAAAATATCATTCGAGTTTCAGAAAACATCAATAGAATTTCAGAAAACATCAATTGTATTTCAGAAAACATAAATAGAATTTCAGAAAACATCAATATAATTTCAGAAAATATCATTCGAGTTTCAAAAAACATTAATATAATTTCATAAACCATCATTTGAATCTCAGAAAACATAAATAGAATTTCAGAAAACATCAATATAATTTCAGAAAATATCATTCGAGTTTCAGAAAACATCAATATAATTTCAGAAAACATCATTTGAATTTCAGAAAACATAAATAGAATTTCAGAAAACATCAATATAATTTCAGAAAACATCATTCGAGTTTCAGAAAACATCAATTGAATTTCAGAAAACATCAATAGAATTTTAGAAAATATCAATTGTATTTCAGAAACCATCAATATAATTTCAGAAAACATCATTTGAATTTCAGAAAACATAAATAGAATTTCAGAAAACATCAATATAATTTCAGAAAACATAATTTGAATTTCAGAAAACATAAATAGAATTTCAGAAAACATCAATATAATTTCAGAAAACATCATTCGAGTTTCAGAAAACATCAATTGTGTTTCAGAAACCATCAATATAATTTCAGAAAACATCATTTGAATTTCAGAAAACATAAATAGAATTTCAGAAAACATCAATATAATTTCAGAAAACATCATTTGAATTTCAGAAAACATAAATGGAATTTTAGAAAACATCAATATAATTTCAGAAAATATCATTCGAGTTTCAGAAAACATAAATAGAATTTCAGAAAACATAATTATATAATTTCAGAAAACATCATTTGAATTTCAGAAAACATAAATAGAATTTCAGAAAACATCAATATAATTTCAGAAAACATCATTCGAGTTTCAGAAAACATCAATTGAATTTCAGAAAACATCAATAGAATTTTAGAAAATATCAATTGTATTTCAGAAACCATCAATATAATTTCAGAAAACATCATTTGAATTTCAGAAAACATAAATAGAATTTCAGAAAACATCAATATAATTTCAGAAAACATAATTTGAATTTCAGAAAACATAAATAGAATTTCAGAAAACATCAATATAATTTCAGAAAACATCATTCGAGTTTCAGAAAACATCAATTGTGTTTCAGAAACCATCAATATAATTTCAGAAAACATCATTTGAATTTCAGAAAACATAAATAGAATTTCAGAAAACATAAATAGAATTTCAGAAAACATCAATATAATTTCAGAAAACATCATTCGAGTTTCAGAAAACATCAATTGAATTTCAGAAAACATCAATAGAATTTCAGAAAACATCACTTGAATTTCAGAAAACATAAATAGAATTTCAGAAAACATCAATATAATTTCAGAAAACATCATTCGAGTTAGAGAAAACATCAATTGAATTTCAGAAAACATCAATAGAATTTTAGAAAATATCAATTGTATTTCAGAAACCATCAATATAATTTCAGAAAACATCATAAATAGAATTTCAGAAAACATCAATATAATTTCAGAAAACATAATTTGAATTTCAGAAAACATAAATAGAATTTCAGAAAACATCAATATAATTTCAGAAAACATCATTCGAGTTTCAGAAAACATCAATTGTGTTTCAGAAACCATCAATATAATTTCAGAAAACATCATTTGAATTTCAGAAAACATAAATAGAATTTCAGAAAACATCAATATAATTTCAGAAAACATCATTTGAAATTCAGAAAACATAAATAGAATTTCAGAAAACATTAATATAATTTCAGAAAATATCATTCGAGTTTCAGAAAACATCAATTGTATTTCAGAAACCATCAATATAATTTCAGAAAACATCAATAGAATTTCAGAAAACATAAATAGAATTTCAGAAAACATCAATATAATTTCAGAAAACATAATTTGAATTTCAGAAAACATAAATAGAATTTCAGAAAACATCATTCGAGTTTCAGAAAACATCAATTGTGTTTCAGAAACCATCAATATAATTTCAGAAAACATCATTTGAATTTCAGAAAACATAAATAGAATTTCAGAAAACATCAATATAATTTCAGAAAACATCATTTGAATTTCAGAAAACATAAATAGAATTTCAGAAAACAATATAATTTCAGAAACCATCATTTGAATTTCAGAAAACATAAATAGAATTTCAGAAAACATCAATATAATTTCAGAAAATATCATTCGAGTTTAAGAAAACATCAATAGAATTTCAGAAAACATCAATTGTATTTCAGAAACCATCAATATAATTTCAGAAAACATCATTTGAATTTCAGAAAACATAAATAGAATTTCAGAAAACATCAATATAATTTCAGAAAACATCATTCGAGTTTCAGAAAACATCAATTGAATTTCAGAAAACATCAATAGAATTTCAGAAAACATCAATTGTATTTCAGAAACCATCAATATAATTTCAGAAAACATCATTTTAATTTCAGAAAACATAAATAGAATTTCAGAAAACATCAATATAATTTCAGAAAACATCATTTGAATTTCAGAAAACATAAATAGAATTTCAGAAAACATCAATATAATTTCAGAAAACATCATTCGAGTTTCAGAAAACATCAATTGAATTTCAGAAAACATCAATAGAATTTCAGAAAACATCACTTGAATTTCAGAAAACATAAATAGAATTTCAGAAAACATCAATATAATTTCAGAAAACATCATTCGAGTTAGAGAAAACATCAATTGAATTTCAGAAAACATCAATAGAATTTTAGAAAATATCAATTGTATTTCAGAAACCATCAATATAATTTCAGAAAACATCATAAATAGAATTTCAGAAAACATCAATATAATTTCAGAAAACATAATTTGAATTTCAGAAAACATAAATAGAATTTCAGAAAACATCAATATAATTTCAGAAAACATCATTCGAGTTTCAGAAAACATCAATTGTGTTTCAGAAACCATCAATATAATTTCAGAAAAAATCATTTGAATTTCAGAAAACATAAATAGAATTTCAGAAAACATCAATATAATTTCAGAAAACATCATTTGAAATTCAGAAAACATAAATAGAATTTCAGAAAACATTAATATAATTTCATAAACCATCATTTGAATTTCAGAAAACATAAATAGAATTTTAGAAAACATCAATATAATTTCAGAAAATATCATTCGAGTTTCAGAAAACATCAATAGAATTTCAGAAAACATCAATTGTATTTCAGAAAACATAAATAGAATTTCAGAAAACATCAATATAATTTCAGAAAATATCATTCGAGTTTCAAAAAACATTAATATAATTTCATAAACCATCATTTGAATCTCAGAAAACATAAATAGAATTTCAGAAAACATCAATATAATTTCAGAAAATATCATTCGAGTTTCAGAAAACATCAATATAATTTCAGAAAACATCATTTGAATTTCAGAAAACATAAATAGAATTTCAGAAAACATCAATATAATTTCAGAAAACATCATTCGAGTTTCAGAAAACATCAATTGAATTTCAGAAAACATCAATAGAATTTTAGAAAATATCAATTGTATTTCAGAAACCATCAATATAATTTCAGAAAACATCATTTGAATTTCAGAAAACATAAATAGAATTTCAGAAAACATCAATATAATTTCAGAAAACATAATTTGAATTTCAGAAAACATAAATAGAATTTCAGAAAACATCAATATAATTTCAGAAAACATCATTCGAGTTTCAGAAAACATCAATTGTGTTTCAGAAACCATCAATATAATTTCAGAAAACATCATTTGAATTTCAGAAAACATAAATAGAATTTCAGAAAACATCAATATAATTTCAGAAAACATCATTTGAATTTCAGAAAACATAAATGGAATTTTAGAAAACATCAATATAATTTCAGAAAATATCATTCGAGTTTCAGAAAACATAAATAGAATTTCAGAAAACATCAATATAATTTCAGAAAACATCATTTGAATTTCAGAAAACATAAATAGAATTTCAGAAAACATCAATATAATTTCAGAAAACATCATTCGAGTTTCAGAAAACATCAATTGAATTTCAGAAAACATCAATAGAATTTTAGAAAATATCAATTGTATTTCAGAAACCATCAATATAATTTCAGAAAACATCATTTGAATTTCAGAAAACATAAATAGAATTTCAGAAAACATCAATATAATTTCAGAAAACATAATTTGAATTTCAGAAAACATAAATAGAATTTCAGAAAACATCAATATAATTTCAGAAAACATCAATATAATTTCAGAAAATATCATTCGAGTTTCAGAAGACATCAATATAATTTCAGAAAACATCATTTGAATTTCAGAAAACATAAATAGAATTTCAGAAAACATCATTCGAGTTTCAGAAAACATCAATTGAATTTCAGAAAACATCAATTGAATTTCAGAAAACATCAATTGTATTTCAGAAACCATCAATATAATTTCAGAAAACATCAATTGCATTTCAGAAAACGTCAATTGTATTTCAGAAACCATCAATATAATTTCAGAAAACATCAATAGAATTTCAGAAAACATAAACTGTATTTTAGAAAACATCAATAAAATTTCAGAAAACATCAATTGAATTTCAGAAAACATTAATATAATTTCAGAAAACATTAATATAATTTCAGAAAACATCAATTGTATTTCAGAAAACATCAATTGTATTTCAAAAAACATCATTTGAATTTCAGAAAACATAAACAGAATTTAAAAAACATCAATTGAATTTCAGCAACCATCAATATAATTTCAGAAAACATCATTTGAATTTCAGAAAACATAAATAGAATTTCAGAAAACATCAATATAATTTCAGAAAACATCATTCGAGTTTCAGAAAACATCAATTGAATTTCAGAAAACATCAATAGAATTTCAGAAAACATCAATTGTATTTCAGAAAACATCAATTGTATTTCAGAAAACATCATTTGAATTTCAGAAAACATAATTAGAATTTCAGAAATCAATTGAATTTCAAAAAGCATTATTTGAATTGCTGAGAACATTAATTGTATTTCAGAAAACATCAATTGAATTTCAGAAAACATCAATTGCATTTCAGAAAACATCAATTGAATTTCAGAAAACAGCATATTCGACTTGTTTTTTATGCACTGGAAAATATGATGTTGATGTCTTCTTTAATTATTAGATGTTTTCACATCTCCCTTGTGTTGTTCATACAACATTTTTGTTCTATGGACATTCCTTTATTAATTGTACTGTTGTCTTTTTTTTTTTTTTTGTGGTTGTATCAAGTGCAAGTTTCACATTTTACAATAAACTTATTTTATTTTATTTACAAATATAGATTTAAAGAAAAGAATGCATATTGTTTATTTAATATTGTATAACTTAAGTCTATTCTTATGAACTATTTGTTCTTTATTTGTTTTCTTATCAACTATGGTTACATTATTTCTGCAATCTATTTTCTTAATTTTATATGGCCCTTTATATGCCATCTCTAACTTATGTCCTGCATCATTTCTTACTAAGACTAAATTTCCTATTTTAAATTGTAATCTAATTTTGTTTTATCATAACTAATTATCTATATTATAAAGTGGTGCAACTCTATCTACTTCACTAAATTGTCTAAAATTGTTTGGAATTTTTCCAAAAATAAATTCGTAAGGGCAATACTCATGTATTGTAGATGGTGTAGTGTTAAAACAGTGTGTGAAATATTTGAGCCATTCATCCTAGTCGTCTTTATCTACTGATATGTAGTTTCGTACGTATTCGTTAAAAGTCCGGTGACTTCTTTCTATCGTACCTAGTGTCTGGTGATGATGTGCGTTTATCTATATTCAATAGGTTGCAAAGTTCTGTCAGTATAGAGTTCTTATATTCTGTGCCCATATCCGAAATGAACGTCTTCATTGGACCGTATATAAGCACAAAATTTTCAAATATCGCTTTTGCGATCGTCTTAGCTTATTTATCTTTTATTGGTATTGTTACCAAGTATTTAGTTAAGTCACATATCATTGTGACTGCATATTCATTTCCATAAATTGACTTTGAAAATGGTCCAATTGTATCTACGTACACCGTAACAAAAGCCCTATTTGGTGTCTCCGTTATTGTCATTGGACTTTTTATATGTTTCTCCGTTTTAGCCAATTGACATTTATGGCATGTTTTCACATATTTGGCAATGTCTTTTGTCACATTTTTCCAGTAATAGTATCTCCTGATCTTCTCAGTGGTTCTATATATCCCACAATGTCCTCCTTCTATAGGATCATCATGGTATTTCAGCATTATCTCACGTATTGCCTTTGCATTCGTGTTATCAATTTGAGTTACTTCGTTTAATAGCGCTATTCTGATTTTATTCAGTGTTTTATTGCCCATATTCTCAAATTCACTTGTCGAGACAAATTCGAAAATCTTCTCATGTGGTGAAATTTGAATCTTATTAATATTTAGTTTACAGGCTATTCGTTCTAGCCTAGGGAAAAATTGTCCTAAGTCAATATTCCCTTTAGTAAACAAATCATCTATTCTTATGCTAGCATATATGGATTTTCCCTTTTTGATGTAACATCTGTTGGGTAAAATCTTTAATTTATAATATCTTTTGACGTCTATATTATTCAATGGTATATATTATACCTTGGACTTATTATTGTTATTGATATTTTGCTGATTTACTTCTGGTTTACTAATTTTCTCTTCTTTAGTCATCGATCTTGTCGTGACCCTTAAAACGGATGAAATCTTGTCGTTAATATCCTTTAAGTCATTTATTGTAATGCGCGACAGTGCGTCGGCAACATAATTATCTTTTCCCCTTAGATATTCTACTGTGAAATCATATTCCTCCAGATCGAGTCTCATTCTCGTTAGCTTAGAACTTGGATTTTTCATGGAGAACAGGTATGAAAGTGGTCTATGGTCTGTTCGGACCAAAAAATGTTTTCCATATATATATGGTCTGATATATGTGACAGCCCAGTGTATGGCAGTTAATTCCTGTTCAATGGTCGATTTGTTGCTTTCGCCTTTAGTGAAAGTTTTAGATGCATAGGCCACAGGTAGGTGTTTACCTTCCTGTTCCTGTGTTAAAACAGCACCACAAGCATGCTTACTCGCATCTGTTGTTATGCAAAATTCCTTCGTAAAGTCTGGGTACTGAAGCATTGTTGGGCTCATTAATGCCTTCTTTAGGTATTTAAACGCGCACTCACAATCTTTTGTCCCCTCGAATGGTACTCCCTTTTTGGATAGCCTTGTAAGGTGTCTGGAATATTCAGAGAAGTTTCTAATAAATCGTCGGTAATAGTTGCAAAAACCGATAAACCTTCGTGCGCTATCGGCGTTCCTAGGCGTCGGGTAATTTTCTATCACCGAATATTTACTATCATCCGGTAATATTCCTCTATCAGTACATTTGTGGCCAAGGTAGGTTACCTCTCTCACAATAGTTTAAGATTGCGTTTACGGCAAAGAGCGAATACATCCTTCAAATTTGAAAGCATATGTTTTTCAGAACATCCCAATACAACCAAGTCATCCATATATAGGAATGCTTGATTCGGCTTCAGACCACTAAAGGCTAATGTCATCATTCTTTGGAATGAATTCGGTGCTATTTTTAAGCCATATGGTAGTCTAGTAAATCTGTATGAACCATTGTTTGTTGAAAATGACGTCGAGTCTCTAGAGTTCTTTTCCAAACCAATTTGATGAAACCCGGACATCAAGTCCAAACAAGAAAAATATTTTGCTCTACCTAGTTGGTCTAGAATATCGTCTACTCTAGGCAATGGGAATTTATCTGATATTAGTTTTTTATTTATCTGCCTATAATCTATCACCAAGCGCCATCTTTTTTCATCTGATCCGGGAAGTGATTTCTTTGGTACCAACAGAATTCGGCTATTGTATTCCGAAAATGATGGTTCGATTATCTTATCATCTATTAGTTTTTCAACCTGTTTGTTTATTTCCTCCTTATGAGATTCTGGTGGTCAACAATATTGATATTTGTTATTTCCGCATTCGCAAATAGTGTACGCTATGCAGTGTGGGTATTATACAGCACACTACGAAAGTCGTGTTACGCTACAAATTGTTGTACTTGACCATTTATTTCATCAGTATGCGTGTGGGGTAATCTGTAGTTTTTGATGAATACCGGTGTTTTATCAGAGACTTTCTGTGTATAAAAATTATTTGAAGACAATTTATCACTTTCTAAGTAAAATTTATTATGATAGTCTTCAAAAATTTCTAGTAATTCTGTTCTAGCTTTGTAATCATTAATGTCAATCTTCAAGGTATTTATTAATTTCCGAAATCTTTCATCGTCAATATGTTTTTCCTTTTTCGTTCTTGATTGTGTTATGAAGTTGTAATCTCTTAATGGTTCAATATCAAGTTTAATGTTGCTCAGAATGACATCATTATCTGTTGTGTTCAATAGCTTTACATAACATACGCCATTTCCTGGCACTATGATGTTACTAATTTATATACCTGGTTCAATTTCTTTGTTTAGAATTATAATATCTTCATTAATATTTATTTTTATAGGGTGGATTATTTCTGATCGTTTTTATATTCTTATGCTATTGTCCCTATTAATTCACAATCTCATAGGTATTGTAGTCTCTCTGTCTCTTAAGATGAGTGATATGGTAAATGTTTCATAATCAATTTTACATAAAAATTTCGTAAAGAAATCTCTTCCAAAAATGCCGTCTGTTGGTATTGAAAATTTCGCGTCAACAATATGAAATTTATGATCTACAACTTCATTATAAATACTAATTTTCAATTCCGATGTTCCCATAGATCTAATTTTTTCTTGAGTAATCCCTGTGAATCTGATTGATTGTTCTATATCAATATTCAACAAATGTTCATTAAAAAAAGTAAGACAATTATAGTCGGTCTAGACCGACTTTATGATACCCTATACCATGCGTTTAGAGGCCCTATCTCATAGGCCCAACTAACTGGACATAGAAAATTAGCATAAACCAAATTTGAGTGGGATTTTAATTAATATTTTTGGCTGCAGATATGAAAAAGTTCTTATCGGATGCTATATCTATATGCAGACTAGGCCCAAAAATGGACCGATCCTGACTATGTTCGGTAAAGTCTCTTGTATTTTGCAAAAATATATACAAACAAAATTTGAGAAAAATCAGTGAAATATTTTTGTTTTTTGAGAGATTTAAGTGAAGATCAGGAAGCAGCTCTATATGGGGCCTATGACTAAGAGTTGTCCCGTAGGGATCATTTTTGGACTACTCATTAATGGATGTAATGAACGCATATAAACCCAATTTGAGTAAGATCAATATGACAATTTTGATCTTATGGCAATTTATGTCGATTTCATAGGGGTCATTTGTATGGGGGCTAGGTCTGAACATGGACCGATTCCCACCAATTTCAATAGCGTTTATCCTATGGCCGATGAAAGCTTATATACCAAATGTTGTCAAAACATATTCGTATTTGCGACCTGCAGTTTGATTACAAGGTTTACATGGACACACAGACGGACGGTTCTTTAAGAAACTGTTTCAATTCTTCGAATGTGTTGTTCAATTTAACATTGAAGACAAAGTTCAAAAGTAGTGTTTCTTGTTCTGGT
Source organism: Cordilura impudica (assembly GCA_963682025.1). Classification (NCBI taxonomy): domain Eukaryota; kingdom Metazoa; phylum Arthropoda; class Insecta; order Diptera; family Scathophagidae; genus Cordilura; species Cordilura impudica. Next base: position 108,439,511 of record OY821521.1, read on the forward strand.
GTTAAGCCATTTCCAAGAAATTCTACTTCTATATTATTTCAAAAAAATATCTAAGTTCTCGATAGTTCCCTGTGAACTCTCGAAATGTTTTTAAAGCTAATTCTAAGTTAAAATATTTGAATCGCCATATTTATTGAATTTTGCATTTTATTGTTATCAGACTTGTTTTCCATTTCTAGCAAATATTGTTTAATCGTTTTATATATATTATTTAATTATACTCTTAGAGCAGATAGTTTTTCCTTATCTTCTTCTTGGAGTTCCTTTGTTCGGAAGTCTTCTCTTATCCTATCTATAATTTCTAATTTATTTTGAATAGTTTTCCCTGTGTATGTCCTTTCTGGACTTTTCTCTAGATTTTTTAATAAATGTTTTAAACTTTCAATATCTTCCTCCATTAAGTATTTTTATAGTAATTTTATTATCATATTATTTTTTTTAAAACTTGTTCTCTAACTATATGATTGCGATATTTAAGTACATAATTTCTAAAGTACATATATATAAATCGTACATGCTACGTACAATAAAATTCCTACTATAATTAATGTAATTATAAATTCTGGTATAATTGGTTCAAAAATTTTTACCGAGTTGTTGCTAGTGATAGATTTCTTTTCAATTTCATTGATGGGATTTCCCCAAGTAGGACCTACCATTGTATCTACAAACAAATCTATTTACAAAATAATTTATTATTTTGTTTTTAAACATTGGTTATGTCTGGTCCATTTTCATGTTTTGTTACATAACTTTTAAAATACTTATTGACCTTATGAGCGATATATAACACTATTACAACGACAATTAATGTTATGGCGTATTCTGGTACTGTTTGACTCAAATTCTTCGGATCCCCATTATTTATGATGTTTTCTGGAATTTCCACTTTGCTTTGTGGCTTACCCATCCTAGAAAAAAATTTGCATTAAAAAAGACTGACAAACGAGTATATTGGCTGAATCTTCTGTTTTTCTATATTGAGTTTTCCCAAGGATATTGTCAAATCATCGATTCAGGCAGTATCATCATCATTATATTAAATTCTATTACGTTTTATTAAACTATTATTGAAGGATATTTTCTTTTATCGTTTAAAAGTAGGTTCGGTTAACGCAGTCAGGATTGTTTAAATGCGGGATCTTTTAAATGGAGGATCGTGGTTGCAGGATCGCCATATTATAAATGAAGGATTCGTTTATAGAACACTATTATATTTTTTAAATATGTGTTATTATTGTTTTTATTATTAGGTTTTTCAGTTTTTTTAGGATGTTGCGTCTGGTCGCAACAGTTTTAATTCTTGCAAGTATTGTTCAAGGTGCTCGGTTAGAATTGGGAACCAAAATAAAAAACAAGTTGATGTCTGTTAATCTAAATTGATTCTGATTATATAAAATAATTTATTATAATTTTCTAGTATGACTAATGTTATTTCTATGTTAGTTAATTGTCTGTTCAAATTTATTTCCCAGTTCACATTCCTGAGTTTTTATTACATGTTGAAATATTCTCAAGTAATCTAAGCCCAAGTTAATAAATGCGACATACTTTCTATTAATGGTTTAAAATAACATTAATAAATTAAAAATAATAAAATACATTAAACAAATATAATATATATTATGAGATGATAAAATTAATCAAAAATACGTAAAACTAATAAAATAAATATTAAAATAATAAAGTAAATAAAAATCAAATGTAAAATAAATACTAATAAAAAATAAAATTAAAATATAAAGCAAATAAACTGAATAAAATAAAAAAAAACAAAAAGAAAATAAAACATATAAAAAATATAAATAAAGCAAATTATAAGATAAATAATATAAATAATAAATAAATAATATATATAAAATAAATCAAAAATAAATAAATTGAATAAAATAAATAAAATATAATAAATAGAATAAAGTAAATAATATAAATAAAATAATAAAATAAACCAAAAAAATAGTGAAATAGTTTTTGTTTATTTCAAACATATACGAATATTCGTATAAATCAGACCATTACGAAGTTGATCGTTAGCAGATATCAATAATTACAATAAACAGTATGGATAATAAATTGTCAAAAGATATTGTAAAGACGAGGAAATAATAATAAAGGAAAAAACTAAAAAAATATTAAATTTACTTTTTATATACACACAGAACTCACCACTAATACATTTTCTTAAGTTCTATCTGCCCCATGGCAGACAGACAGAAAGGCAGATAGTATTTCCTTATGGATATGAGTTTTGAATCTCTCCGTGACTATGCGGAACTATGTGTGACTGTTTTAAAATTAATCTTTGGCCACAGCACATCTATGGACAAAGTTTCAGATCGATCGGATGAGGGGAAATGGGGCTTAAATCGCTCCGTGGTTGTGTGTGATTATGCGTGACTGTGCGAGACTATGTCAAATTTAATCTTTTTTCACAACAAGTCTATCGACCAAGTTTCTGATCGATCAGGAAATGAGTTTTAAATCACTCCGTGAGTGTGCGTGACTTTGCGTGACTGTGCGTGACTACCCCAAAATTAATCTGTAGTCACAACAAGACTATGGGCCAGGCTTCAGATCAATTGGATAAGGGGGAATGGAGTTGACCCACGACAGACGGACAGACAGACATAGAGTAAGAGTTAACAGAAAGAGTTTAAAAAATTAAACAAAATATTGAGATGATGATGACATAAAAACATTATTAATACAATAAGAAGTGCGTCTGCAACACAAACTATCTTTAAAGAAAAATGGTTCGATGGAGATTGCCTAAATGCATGTGACAAATGCTTCGACTATTCAGGATAACACCAGGAGATAATCAGAAGATAGCATATTTAAACGCAAGTAGAGCATAAAAGATCACTTGTGATGAAAAGAAACACACAATACTTCCTTAATTTTGGAATTTAGAATAACTACAATAGCAAATAATAAGGAGTGGTGGAGTATTGCAAACGAATTAAGAAAATTAAGAAAAGAACCATTGCAGATGAGCCCAAATATATCGACTTCACAATTTAGATTCTAAATTTTAAAACATATTTTAACAATTATTAAACCCTCCTCAGCTAGCAAATGATATATTATAAGCAGCATTACCATAATAGGATCCAGGTTTAGATACAGCTGTAACAAGTAAGAAGTTCATTGTCAATGGCAATGGTATAGATAGGGTGCCATACGAAGTTTTTAAAAAATCTCTTCTAGAACTTTTACGGGAATTAACATTATCGTATAATCGTGCTTGAGACAGTGGGTGCGTAGTTGAATCATTCCAAATAAGCATAATATTCCCAGTTTTGAAAAAGGTGAATATGATATATATAATATTAATAGGCTAGGTGATTTCTTGTGACCGATGTTTTGTTCTACCGTTTTATCCCGATTTTATCCAAGCGTATATTGTTTGAAAGGTATTTCCTTTCCGCTTTGCATATTTACAGATTTTTAAATTTTTTCCCTTATTTTGAGTAAATTGCATTTAAACTTACTACTAACACATACATAAAATTATACAATGCTATGTGTGTGTTTATTAAATTTGTTAATGTGTTTTTAATAAAAATTAGTTTGTTTTTTTTTTGTGTTGATTTGTGAATTGGCTATAATTGATTAGCATACCTTTAGGGTCTTTATTTAATGAAAAAATAAAATTTCCTAGAATTTGCACTCGAATTTCGGCACTGTAATCTGCTAGTACCAAGTTATTAGAGAGGGATATCGTTTATGAACTGCGTTGATAAAATTATTATGGGTGTGATAAATATGAGATTATTTGCGTGTACTGAAAAACATAAGATTTTAACGGAATATCAAGCAGGCTTTAGAAAAATGTATTCAACAGTCGATAATTTACACAACCTTTCGGTAATTGTGCATTTCAAATTAATGACAAAAAGAAAGTATATTTGTTTTTTTAGATTTCAAAGCCGCTTTCGATAGTGTCTCGTAGGCTACTTTTTTATAAACTTCATGAAATATCTAACAGTTCAGAGCGAATTTAGCACCACAGCAAAAAGAAGCTGCAAAAGATTCATCTGGCGTATGAAATGGCAAGCAAACAATCTCAAGGCCATTCGATACAAGTCTGCGGCTTGGATTTCGAAAATTCATGCTTCGCTCTTGCGAATTAAATGCAGCCTGCTTCAAAATCAATAAGCCAAACGATTCGTATACGGCGGATATGAATAAGCAAAACATATTGTTCTCACATTGGCTTTACAATAAATTATTACTTACTAAGATCAGACAAATATTGTATTACGTGAAACAAATTTTAATTTATTAAACGGAAAAAAAAATTGCCATTTTAACCAACATAATTTATTTGATGACATTCTTGTTAAAAATAATTCATATCGTTATTGAAATACATATCAAAACAAATCCTGTAAAAAATAATTATTTGCCGGGTTAGTTAAACGGTGATTTTTTAAGAGCTATAGGAAAGTTTTCCAAAAAAATCGATAGTACGGTCCATATAATTTAATGTTTGAAGATTATTTTATGCAAATGTTGACCGTGACTGCGCCTCAAATGGTCCATCCGCTTAATCCAATTTTGGCATACTCTTTCCAACATTTCGGCCGGTATCTCACGAATAATGTTGTCTTCCAATGCGTTAATTGAAGCGGGATTGTCTGTATAGACATGAGGATTAACATAGCCCCACAAAAAATAGTCCAAAGGCGTTAAATCGCACGATCTAGACGGCCAATTGACCGGTCCCTAACGTGAAATAAAATATTAACCGAACTCGCTTGTCAATAAGTCCATTGTTGCGCGTGCTGTGTGGCATGTGGCACCGTCTTGTTGAATCCACATGCCATGCAAGTCAAGCTCTTGCATTTTGGTAAAAAAAAGTTGGATATCATCTCTCGGTAGCGCTCACCATTCACAGTTACGTTACGATTCGCATCATATTTGAAGAAGTACGGTCCAATGATGCCACCAGCCCATAAACCGCACCAAACTGTGACTTTTTCTGGATGCATTGGCAGCTCTTCCAATGCTTCTGGCTGATATTCACTCCAAAATCGACAATTCTGCTTATTTACGTACCCATTGAGCCAAAAATGAGCTTCGTCGCTGAACACAATTTTTCGGTAAAAAAGTGGATCTTCGGCCAACTTTCCAAGAGCCCATTCACCAAAAATTCTGCGTTGCGGTAGGTCGTTCGGCTTCAATTCTTGCACCAGCTGTATTTTGAAAGGCTTCACACCTAAATCCTTCCGCAAAATTTTCCACGTTGTTGAGTAACAGAGGCCCAATTGCTGCGAACGGCGTCGAATTGATAATTGATGGTCATCATTAACACTGGCCGATACAGCTGCGATATTTTCTTCAGTTCGCACCCTACGTAAGCGTGTTGGTGGTTTAATGTCCAACAATGTAAATTTGGTGCGAAATTTAGTCACAATAGCCCGAATAGCCGCTTCAGTGGGTCGATTAAACTGACCATAAAATGGAAGAAGCGCGCGATGAACTTTCTTAACAGAGCACGCATTTTGATAATAAAATTTATTTATTGCAAGAGTTGTTCGTTTGTAAGACGATTCATGGTTAAATTCACAATGTAAACAGTGACGACAGCTCGAAAAATACAACACTGTATTTCTGTTTTAACAATCAAATCAGGGTTGCATTTTGTAAAGAAATCGGAAACAACAGCTATATTAAAAAGTATATGCTATCACCTTTATACACGTTGTATACATTGTTTTTGTTTATTTGTGATTATTACTGTCAAAAATTCTAATTTGGGAAGAAATTTTTTTTAAACTTTGAAAATTCCACAGCACAGTTTATCACAAATAAAATTTTTGAAATAAATATAAAAAATAAATAATAATGGCATTAAAGTAAGTATCATAATATAAATTATAGTTTCAAAATAAAATGTGTAAATACTAGTGTACAGAAAAAAGCTAAGCAACAGGTACACCAATGGTTGTTTACCCAACAAATCTAGGTGTGACAAATGTCCACCATGAAAACTTAAGTGTTAGAGGAACCTCCTGAGGCGGACAAATAGAGAGATGTAAGGATTCTGCAGAGTTAGAACATATCAGAGGAATTACAGAAACAAAGAAGAGCGCACCAATTTTCATGGCCAATTCAAATTTCAGACAAGTTAATGCTGAATTAAAGAATGTATTGGTCGGTACGGTTGGAGAAGCTCTTTTAACAATAGAAAATATATTAACCGAAGACAAGTTACAGTTAACACCCACTACAATTTTAATGTATTCGCTTTGTGGTTAGGGTATAATGACTCAGTGCTGATGTTTGTAACCATCTTTAATTATACCGATTGGCTCAATCACTTTGTGAGTTGATTTAGCAATGTCCGCCCGTCCGTCTCTATGTCCATGTAAACCTTGTAATCAAACTACAGCTCGCAAATATGAATATATTTTGATGCAATCTAGTATATAAGCGTCTATCGGCCATAGGATGAACGCTATTTAAATTGGTGAAAATCTGTCCATGTTCAAATTTGATTTATGCTTATTTTCTATATCCAATTAGTTGGGCCTTAGAGATAGGGCCCGTGAACGCATGGTATAGGGTATCGTATAGTCGGTCTAAACTGACTATAATTTTCATACTTGTTTAACTATAAGCTTCTAAGTGGGTATTTATACATTTTTCTCCTAAAATTATAATGCATATAAGTAGATACGAACTTGAATTAGTAAAAAATTAAACAATGTTATTTATATATATATATATTTTTTAATATAGTGTGTGTTTAATGGGTTGTGATCTTGGGGAGGCAAGACTCCATACGTTACCGAGGGATCCGAACCGGTATGTCTATATTTATATATTTTTTGTATATTCTAAATTTATTTTTATACCCTATACCACTATGTGGTTTGGGTATAATGACTTTGTGCTGCTGTTTGTAACAACCAAAAATATTTGACCTAGACCCATCTTTAATTATACCGATCGAATCAGAATCACTTTCTGAGTTGATTTAACAATGTCCGTCCGTCCGTCCGTCCGTCCGTCCGTCTGTGTGTCCATGTAAAGCTTGTAATCAAACTGCAGGTCGCAAATATGAATGTATTTTGATGAAATTTGGTACATAAGCTTTTATCGGCCATGGGATGAACGCTATTGAAATTGGTGAGAATCGGTCCATGTTCAGACCTAGCCCCCATACAAATTACCCATATGAAATCGACATAAATTGCCATAAGATCCAAATTGTCATATAGATCTTACTCAAATTGGGTTTATATGCGTTCATTACATCCATTAATGAGTAGTCCAAAAATGATCCCTTTGACCCCATATAGAGCTGCTTCCCGATCTTCACTTAAATCTATTAAAAAACAAAAATATTGCACTGATTCTTCTCAAATTTTGTTTGTATATATTTTTGCAAAATACAAGAGACTTTACCAAACATGATCAGGATCGGTCCATTTTTAGACCAAGTCCCTATATAGATATAGCATCCGATATGAACTTTTTCATATCTGCAGCCAAAAAAATTAATAAAAATCCCACTCAAATTTGGTTTTTGCTTATTTTCAATGTCCAGTTAGTTGGGCCTAAGAGATAGGGTTTCTAAACGCATGGTATAGGGTATCGTATAGTCGGTCTAGACCGACTATAATTTTCTTACTTGTTTCTATATCAAATTGATATTCAGATCTTGTTCTTACATATATATACAAATAATAAACAAAAGTCAATATAGTGTTTTTTATTAAAATCCAACGGTTTTTTTAATAACTTTTACAATTAGGTGGTCGATTTACAACAAAGTTGCTAGCTTTACAAAGTTACACAACAAATTTACCTTTATATATCCTAACAAACTTTGTACATCAAATGCTGTAAACTATAATCTGGCTGTAAACTATATCCAGCAAAATACATTCAGATTTAAAACCAGATAGTTTTCTTATGGTTAACGGCCGTCTAAAAATAATAAATTTTGGTATTGCGAGTAATATAGCCACTGATTCAACGAGTATACACTCGCAGAAATGTCTCCTCAAGCGCCGCACAGTGGTCAATTTCGCGAGATAGCGGTCAAAACTCTATAACTTTTGACCGGATTGGTATTTTTTTACGCAATTTGTTTTGTTCAATAGGAGGGACTTTAAACTTCAATTTGCGTGTTCAAGCGTAAAAATCGACTGATAGGAACGTAAGTAATTTGGAGTTAAAAATGCATTTTAATTTTTTGTTGAGTTTCCATGTAAAAGTGTAATATTTTGACATTTTAAATAGGTATTTTTTTTATAACTTCTTATTTTCTTCAATCGTATTTTACAAACAATACTTATTTATTATTCCTAAACTTAATTTTGGTCAGAAAATGCCAACATTTGGCCCCTGACATTTATTTAGTCTCAATATTCACAGGGGCCAAAGGTTGGTTTTTTTGGAAGAAAGGTAATTCTTGTGAGGATTAAACTGAAAAATAACACTGAAATTCCCAACAATATCAATACCATTTGGATATATTATATACAGAACACAACATCGATAAAATTTTAAGTAAACTTTTACTATTGATTTAAAGTGCACATATATTTTATTTAAATGTATTAATAAAAATTTATACTAAAATTAGAAACAAATTATAATCTTTAAACTAGTATTAATTAAACAATATTAGTAAAAATTTCTTCCAAATAGCTTTGATTTTCATTTTGCAGTAGTTGTTTAGCTTCTTCATCTAACTCTAATGAGGTTGATTTCCATTTTTGTCGAATACTGGACATATATGGGTCTGATGTGCACAACAAAATATTAATAAGATCTTCATTAGTACAATATCTGGAAATTTTTCTTGTATTGTGCTCGCGAAAGAATCTGTAGTCTTTGTTCCTTTTTTCTTCTTCTGAGAGATCTCCAATTGGAAGCATATTGTGCTGAATTATTTGTTCCCCATGGAACAAAATTTTGTGAATTGTAGTTGGCATATGTCTCCAAGAATATTTTTGGTTATAAAGGGTTGCTGTCTCATTAGCATACTGACCAAATTTTTTTGCATCTATCTTTTTGCTACATGCTATAACTTGTAATATGATTTGGAATCGTCGTATTAAATCATAATCTACTCCAGTTATAGAAGCTGCTGTGTTTCCATCATTAGAATTTCCTTCTCCTTGCTTTGGCTGATCAATTATAAGGCCTATCTCACGGTATTTTTCTTGAATATCTTTTTTTTTTTTTGCTTTCTTTTTTCCAAATTTTCTTTGTTGTTTCTCACTGTTTCGCCTAACGGGCCAAATTCCAAATCGTATCCCAATTTAAGAATATGCTCCATAAAACGAATTCTAGCATGAAGAGGTGACATTCCAAATTCATATGCTTCATTATTCATATGCTGACTTTGTTTTGGTTAAAGCTTGTGCAACTTTTCCATCAATCATTGTGAGACACATTTTAAAATTTACTTCAATGTCTTGGTAATCAAATTTAAATGTTACTGGTTGAAGTTCTTTAATTTGATCATTTATTTTTCGAACTTCTTCATCTATGATGTCTTGAGTCTCCTTTTTGTAAGCAAACTTTATTGGTCTACAAAATTTTGTTGACGAGGGAATTTCATTCTTCCATACATCTATCTCTGCAGCTCTACTAGTTGACGGCTCTGAACCAATATAAGTTTTTGTTAAACGTAATGGAACAAAAGAAATCATGAATAAATTGGCATCTGATGAATTTTCCGCATTACATTGTTTGTATTGTTTCTGGCCAGAGGACCCATCACATCCCCATTTAGAAATTAAAGTCATGCTGCAATTTTTAAACTTCTTTAAATAGTCAGCATCAAATGTCTTTAATAATCGTTCTGCAGTGTGTTCAAGAAGATCCTGCAATTTTATTTCTGCTGAACTTGAAGTTACACTAATAGCAGTTGGTGAAGGTAAGCAATCTTTTTGGCATAAACTATATCTCGATATGATGGAAAAATTCCACAATAGTGCAAATCTCCTTCTGGAGTAAATTTATTTTCTTCAGTTGGTGTCGGCATACTTTCTAAAATCCTTTTTGTGCGTCTGGGGCTTGCTTCCACTATTTTTTCAATGATAGCAATTTTACCCTTTTTAGTTTTCGATGGTTGAATTTGATGCAGAAATGAATCCTTTATGATGCTACAAGAAACTTCTTCATTGATATGTTTAAGCTTGCGTCTTCGTGATCTTTCACTACAATTATCAATTGTCTTTGCTGGTCGACCACCTTTTCCAGTTTCCGTGGTAGTTACTGATGGCTTTTTAAAAATAAGTTTATTTCTTAGCCATTCTTGGTTGCGTGACTAAAACAATTTCTTGTTTCTGGAACATTGATTGTACCGTTTTCTTAAAGTATTTAAAAATTTTTTTATTTTTAAGTTATGAATTTTAATTTCTTGTTTGTCGCATATTTTGAAGAATGGATTATTCATTATATGTAAAATAATGTCGTTTTCATCTTTCCGTTCAAAATATATATCAGATAGAACACTATAACTGAATTTAGCCATTGTTTAAACAATAATGAAGAAAAAAAAATGAATGCATGGATTAATATACTATTGCTCGAAGTTTCAACATGATCTTTTTTACCTCTTTGAAACATAATATAACAGGTATTGGTTTTACCAGTTATTTCCATTGGTTTTAAATTTATTTGCAATTTTCACGTATTTAAGTTGTGTAATATTAGATGGCAATAAAATCTTTTTTACCTTTTTCAAATGAATTGCTAGATACCACATAATTTGAGAGTTAACAGGTACTGGCAATAATATAAAAGATACTTGGTTTTACCAGTTATTTCCATTGGTTTTAAATTTATTTGCAATTTTCACGTATTTAAGTTGTGTAATATTAGATGGCAATAAAATCTTTTTTACCTTTTACAAATGAATTGCCAGATACCACATAATTTGAGAGTTCTATTGTCATTTTTGTCAAAATTTTGATACACCCTTCTATGTGGACTAGGTCCAAATATGGGCCAACTTCTCCTAATTTCAACAGAATTATTTTTTGGGTCAATAAGAACTCTTGTACAAAATTTCATCAAAATATATGCATAATAGCCACTTTCACATACAAATAACTTCTCAAAAAATATAACGTGCATTTGTACCGAATATCTTACCTTGGGTCAGAAAAATTGCTGTAGCTCAAAAAGTGCAGTCCCGATGCATGGACATGTATATATAGGAATGTAGGGGAGAGTTAGGGCTACAAAATAGTAAATTTGTGTTTTGACTCAGCTTGATTCACAGGAGTTGTGCTCCATGAAGTAGGAAATTTCCGAGAAATTTGACCTTTTTTAAAAAAAAAAAATTAATTGTTCTGAAAACAGTAAAGCTTCAATTTTTTACCAGTAATAGGAAATAAGTTAGGTTACAACGCAAAATTTATTTCGTCCAAAAATCTTGAAAAACAAAAAAGTTATGATCATTTAAACTTTAAAAATTAACTAAAAATATCATAAATTTACTAAATTCTGAAAAAGCCCATTTTGGACCACCCTGTTCTCAGTGAAATAGTTGAAATAGAGTTCTAATTTTTTGGCTCCCAAGGTTTACTGCTGTCTACTTTCATATGAGTCTAATAACTTTAAAATCGGAGAACAAAAACCAAAAGGAGTTTTGGCCGCTATCTCAAAATATTGACCACAGTGCGCCGATGCTACTGCTGGAACTGCTCCGAGTGCCATTGGCGTTGTTGTGTGGTGTGTTGTGGGTCAAAAGGGCTATATGCGCTGTTAGATTGTCCAGATTAGACAGCGGTTGCTGTGGTTGCTGTCTAATCTGGGTTGTGAAGACCGGTTCTACCCACTGATTTAAAGGTACTGATAGGGCTGTGCCAGCACAAGCTTTTACTGCCTCTGGACACAAACGTTTAGGCACATCCCGCAAGTCTTTTTGATCTATTACTTTATCCGAAAAACTGCCTCCAACAGCAGCTTTGCTTATTGTACTCAACAATTTTTCCTGTTGCTATAAGTACACAAATTTAAAAAATAAATAACAATCAATACTAAATATCTTAATAAACAATGATTATCATATCATGCACAGAAGAGGCAGAAAAATATTTTGTAGCAAAGAAAACTGGAAGAGTTTGGCTTAAAACTTTAATTATATAATCGTCACTGTAAGGTTTAAAAACAAATGCAGTGCATATATGATTTCAGTGATTTCAAAATGTTTATATATGATGAATTTCATTTAAAAATCAAGATAAAACTGAAATTTTGAACCCGACCACCTCAGATATCGATGAAATTTTGTTCATAGCTAAATTTTATCAATACAAACAAACCCTCATTTTTAGAAATGAATGTTTTTCGATTTTTTGGGCGTGGCACAGTGGGAAAGTTTTCGAAAAAACGCGAAAATGGTCGAAAAGTGCTCCATTTAAAATGCAATAACTCAGAATCGGCTGAACCAATTTCCATGATCTTGGTATCATTAAAAAGATATTTTAACAGGCTTTATGACACGTTTGAAAAAAAAATAAAAATACACTGCAAAAAATTTTATAACAAAAAGAAAATTTTAAATAACGAAAAAACCAAAAAGATCAAGGGTTTTTTTACAGTGTATTATTTTTTTAGAAAGGTTTATCCTTCACCTATACCATATCCAAAAAGTAAAATGGGTTCTTTTTTAGTTTTATTTATATAATTTTTTAAGTAGTGTCACTTCTAGTAATTGCCCTTATATTTTATATTTACAGGTAAAATAACACAGTACAACACATGATTTGCCAACTCAATTCGCTTTTATTCGCAATTGAGTAAAGGTATGAATTTCAAAAATTTACTCTACATATGCACAACATTCTTCGGAAAAACCCTCGATCATATTTTGTATGATTCTCAGAATTAACAAAACGGAATAAACAAAGGGTTATTTAATTTTTATGATTGCATAAGCAAAGTGATTTTTAATTACTTGGGTTTTTCAGTTGGCTACCTGTATGACTTTTTTACAGAAATTCAACCCACATTTAAGGGTGATCATTATTCGGAAAATTTAAAACTCACACATGGTGAAACAGGTATATAGCCACCGTAAAAAAATATGCACCCATTTATAAGTACCTGTTAGTAAACTAGTGAACAATACACAGTATAAATAGGAGTGCATTAGTCGATTTTACTCATTCAACAAGTGTCGACGAACGCGAAAATTACAAGTCCATATTTTAAAAGTGCAACGTACCGAAAGTCATAATTATAAACAGTTTCGAGAAGCCAAGATATCCCATTACAATTTTTACGCATATATTTTAAAAATTTGAGTGAATATGAATTCAAACAATAAGTACAGATGCATAAAAATATCTAATAAGTGTTGCGCTTCGCTTCGTAAAATAAGTGAGAACGAGGCTGCAAATATAATTGAGTATTTTCCAGCTGTCGCCAACATTCATTGTAGCCGTATTTGCGAAACTTGCCGGAATACACTGAGAAAAGCGCGCAGTCGTAATGAATCCAACGTGGATCAGATTGAAGTCTCAAATTATATACCCAGCGATGAAATTAGCGAAGAATTGAAAAAACTTCCAACTTGTACCAGCCGTAATGCAAACATCGAAAGCAACGAACTCATTGAACTCATTATTCCTCATCTACCAAACCAAATGACGCCTCTTAAAAGGAAATATATCAAACGAGATGCATACAGAAATAGAAAATCAGTGCAAATTTTGGAAAATATAGCAGATTCGCTTGGAGCTGATCCATTATCTGATTTGTCAGCGCAACTTGAAAACGTCAAAGCCATTTACGAAGAAATTTTGCAAAACATCAAATATCAAATAGAGAACAGCTCAAATCTTTTGGAAAAGCAAAAACTTTGATCTCTCTTACCAATCAATATGAGTCACGCAGAAATTAAAGATCGTTTTGGGGATGATATATCTCACGATTGTATCAAAAAAAGTAAAGATATCCAAAGGAATAAAACGAAGTTTGCAGATATCAATCTTTTAAAAATGAGCAGACGTAGTTTACCAACCGAAACTCTAAGCACAGTCAAATTATTTTATGAAGATGATGAAATTAGCCGAATGATGCCAGGATCGCAAGATTCAAAGACTGATGTTATCTTCACTACGCGAATCTTACTACGAATTTAAAAAAAAACATTCCTTGGCCAAAGTTGGTTTTACAAAATTTACAATGTTAAGGCCAAAAAATTGTATGAAACTTGGAGTTGGAAACCAGCAAAATATCTGTGTATGCACATTGCATCAGAATATGAAATTGATGTTTGAAAAAAGTCGCTTAAAATCATTTTGTTTTGAAGGAGAATGCACATTTACCGACTATTTGTAAACATTTAAAAAATGTTAGAATTGTTGAAACGTGTCATAAAGCGTGTTAAAATATCTTTTTAATGATACCAAGATCATGGAAATCGCTTCAGCCGATTTTGAGTTATTGCATTTTAAATGGAGCACTTTTCGACCATTTTCGCGTTTTTTCGAAAACTTTCCCACTGTGCCACGCCCAAAAAATCGCAAAACAACCATTTCTAAAAATGAGGGTTTGTTTGCATTGATCAAATTTAGCTATGAACAAAATTTCATCGATATCTGAGGGGGTCGCGTTCAATGCATCTCGATTTTTACATGAAATTCATCATATATTATTAACTTACATTGTTTTTCTGCTTTTGGTTCTTGCAATTGTTACAACAAATCCTTTTCTATGCCACTGAAATTTTATGCTACCTTTTCAACTTTAAGTTGGGCTTTCTTAGCTACTTCTGCTTGTAGTCCATCTACTAATTTTTGTAAGTCATTTGTTGTTTTGTCTGTTTTACATTTTACTGAAGTTGTTTTTCTTTATACTTCAATCCCATTTCCAAATACTCAATCAATTTTTGTAGTTCTTGGTGGTTTTGTATTTGTTGTTCGTAATTGTTAATTTTTGGAACTCACATTTTTAAGGGTTTACTAGCCTTTATAAAATTAAATCTGTTCAACAGGCTGTTGTTTAGAAGCGTTCTCAATTGTAGATATCTGTTGTTATATTTGAGATTTTGTCTTCAGTTGCGGCTAATTTTTATTCCTTTTCAGCTGGATGTCTACTTATAGGAGTAAAAAAAGTGCCAATTAATGTTTTATTTATAAAGCCAATGGTATAGTACCCAAAGCATTGAATAATACCGGACAAATTTCGATTTAGGACCACTCACGCGCAAGTCATAATCCAAAGCATTAATACCACAATTCAACTTGCGAAAAGTTTCGTTACTCGCCACCAGCAACTGGACCAATAGTTAGCTCAACTATAGTAATTTTTGATTCCTTCCTTTCGGCCCTGGGTTGAGCAGTGGTGAATGTAACTGGCAAATTTACCAGCATTTATACCAACATTACTGGTATTATAACAATCACAAGCTTTGGGTTTTAATATGCATCTTTTATAATTTTTATTTCTGAAAAGGAAATACCACAGATTACTAAATTAAATGTTAATTTGTCAAAAATACAATTTTATGAATTTTTTTTCAATGTTTATACTCACTAAATTTCCATTGTTTTTATTTTTTATGCTGTCAGTGGTTGAAAACATGTTCTATAGCTGTTCACTTGCACACATTATATTTTGTATATTCTATTTTTTTAATCTCTTTCGCACTTCTTTACCAAAACAAAATGGAGAAAAAGGTAAACAAAGCCATACGGTTCGAGATTGCTTTATTGACAGCTGTCAAGCTGTCACAACTGGTATAAACTGTGGTTAAATTATAGACCAAACTGAAGATGTTTGACAATGAAACAAAACACGAAACGTGCGCCAGCTGTTTAAACCAGTGTTGCCAAAAAGATAATAGCTAAAAAATCACCCTTTATATATTTATATTTATATATTTGTTTTATATATGTAAATGAATAGGTAGGTATTGTTATAGATAGTATTAACAGTTTAAACAAGATAACCTTATTTTGTAAATACGCAACCAAGGCGTTACTAGTTTAAATTAGTGTTGTTGGTCTGACTAAAATTTTGACTTTGTTTTTGCAACTGACTCAAGTTCTATTATGTAGTTACGGAAAACGAGGTCACATTGTGTATGGTGTTTGAAAGTTTCGAAAAGAAGTTTTGGTAATTAAGGTGCTATTACATGATGTGTTTTTTACATGAAAAGAACTTGTCTTGTGTCTCAACTTTGTCTCAACTTTGAATGATCCTCAGCTTTGAATATAGAAGCCTCAAAATATGCTTAAATGTGCCGAAGATTAAATGTGGTTATAATTCTGTTGTTGACGTTGGCGTTTCGTTTTAAAAATGTGCCCAACTTTTAATATATATGCCTCAAAACATGCTTAAATGTGCCGAAAATTAAATGTGATTTAAATTCTGTTGTTGATGCTGCATAAAAACACATGAGAGCTTCTAATTGGCAAATGAATTTAATACATCTATTATTTATATTAATTTATTTATTTATTTACACACCCGTGCTGCCGCGCACTTGTCTTCAACTTGTTTTAATAGCCAAAATATATTTTTCATATCATTCCGATATTTTAGCATTTTGATGGATAAAATAACGAAAAATGCTATTAATGCAATCGTGCGTTCTCTTTTTTACCGTGCAAACATTGCAAGATATGTTATTGTTGTGAGATAAATCACCGAAATGATGCTACTGAAAAGCATACAGATTTTAAATGCGTTTATTGCACGACAAATATTGAGAGCAGTATGCAAATATTAACATAAATAAATATTTAACAAAATTCATTAACAAAAAATATGTAAAAATTTAAGAATGAATTTGGGGGAGAAAGTTCATCTTTTTATTTCGTTTTTAGAAAAATTGGGGAATTTGTTCGTTTCTTTTGGGGACTTTTTTTCAAATTTGGTGAATTTGTACATCAGCGCCTGCTTGCCATTGCAACTAACTTTGTTTATGCATGGATTATTTTGAGTGTATGATGTTTATAAGTTACGAATTTTAGTTATTCTACAACTTTGTGATATACAACATTTCCGGTTTTTCCTTCTGGTGCATATTTGAAAAGATTGTGCTCGCTCCCAACTCTGGAGCACGTGACATATAGTTGTCTATGAGAAAAACAGGGAGACTAAGTTGATACCTGCTACCGTAAGAGAATGTCCTCTTATGTACGGTAAGTTATGAAAAACTTTTTGTACTATCTCTTGCAATGAAGGAACCAAGTTTCAAAAGTTTTCTGGTAAGGATATTTGAGTCGTTTCAGAGTTTCACATTCCCTGGAGTCATTTTGTCTTATCCGTTGGGCCTCCAAACGTTCTTGAGTCGTTTCAGGATTTTCAGATTCCCTAGACTCAGCTTGTTTAATCCGTTGGGTCTCAAGACGTTGTTGAGTGGTTCTAGAAGATTCACATTCCCTAGACTCAGCTCGTCTTAGCCTCTCTTAGGATTACTAGACGCACTTGAGTAAATTCAGGCATTTCCGCTCTTCTCAACAAAGCCCGTCTTGATCTTTGGGCTTCAAGACGTTGTTTGGTTTGCTCAGGTGTTTCAGCATTTCTCGACATAGATTGTCTAACTCGTTGAGACTCGATACGAATTTTGGTCCGATCGGGGGTCTCTAGAGTTCTGTTTAGATTAAGCCTTTTTGTAGTACGGCCTATATAATTACGCTTGTTAGGAGGCATGGTTCAATGAAAATAACTAAATTTATCAAAAAATGTTTCATGTGCAAGTCATAATTGCAAATAGTTCTTTTTCCACCTTTACAACTCATTTATATAGTGAAAAAGACAAAATGGAAATATTTGTAATATGTTGCTTTCCAATGTAGCAAAAAGCGAGATGGAAATAAATATAATATTTTGTTTTCCAATGTAGTTAAAAAGGCGAGGTGGAAATATTTGTATGATGCAACCTCATCGGGGTAATCATACAGCGGTAGTCAACCTGTATCTGGTCACCCATGAAATAAATCTGCAATCATCTTGGAGTGTTACAACTCATATAGTAAAAAAGGCAATACGGGAATATTTGTAATAGGTTGATTTACAATATTTAGTTCATAATGGTGTAAACTCAAGAGTAGTAAGTAAAGAGACTTATACACAAAGTTTTAGGGAAGTTTATTGAAAAATTAAAATATGTATTACAAAGGATAAAAGCGTATATAGAAAATTAAAAAAAAAGTGGGCGTGGCCGATACCAAATTTCAGAGAAACACGTTGAAAAATAAAAATTTGTATAGCGAACAAATATACTAAAAAATAGAAAATAAATTTTATATAAAAAGAGGGCGTAGAGGTAGGCGTGGACGGTAAGAAGCATTTGGCGACCATCCCAAATTTCAGAGACATCCGTTGAAAAGTTAAAATTTGTGTAGCGAACAAATATGCCAAAAAACAAAATAAATTTTATATAAAAAGTGGCAGCAGGCGAGGCCGGTATGAAGCATATGGCGACCTTCCCTGTAGTACGGAGATCGTGTGTACCAAATTACAGGGAAATCCGTTGAAATGTAAAATTTTGTATAGCGGAAAATATGACTTTTTTTCAGATTTTACGAAAATTTTGTTCTATAATATAATTTTTCCGACAAGCTGTTACATAATTCGGAATCAGTATTAAATTATTCTTTCAAAAGGCTATAAAACTTCAAAATCGTTTGAAACCTCGCCAAGAAATAGCAAATGCCCCAGACCACTTTTGTGCCAAAAAAAACTAGGTCATGAAATTTGATGGCATTTTTTTCAACTTTGATAAATTGATTAAAGCTATCTTCTTTTTTGGTCTCTATACTTATAAGTACTCAGATATGAAGTATTGTTTTATTACCACGTTGTTAACCTATTGCGCATTGAGACCGAAAATTGGAAATTTTTTGATAAAATTTTTAAAACTCCTTTTTCAAGTTTGAAAAAATTTTCTTAAACAAAATTTAAAAAAATTAATATATTACTTTAAGGTTTTATTAAATACATATTGCAGATTAACTGTGTGGGTTTTTAAGTAAATCCCTCTGCCAGAATTTTTTTGACAAGGATTTTATTTTCGCGGATTTCGAGAAAAATTGGATTTTTGTGAAATATTCTGTAAATGTACTCTTTCTAAATACTTTATATCAAAAATTAATCACTTTTCTACTTTTAAATGTTATATTTTATCTTAATAGCCTAGGGTTTCGGTCATATATGACCCCAAGTTAATAAAAGACAATTTATGCAAAAAATTCAAATATTTGGTAAGTGCTGTCCAATTTTTAGATGCGGTGCATAAAATATAATAACCAAATATGTAGCAGTTTCGTTCCGAAAATTTGGGATAAATCCGAGAACGTTAACCCATTATTTGCCAAGGTCAGATTTGGATTTTAAGATATTTTTAAAAAAAAATTACCGAAAACGAGTTTTTCTATTACACTCGATGAAACGACTACGTAGAATTTAAGAAAAATAATTCGGTTAATTTTTTTTTATTTAACCCTTCAGTGCTCTTGAGATCAAAATTATCCATTGTGATATATATCTGGTGCAATTATCTGCTTATTGCTCCCGAATATATATTAAAACAACTTTTAATCAATTTTGTTATAAAATTACTTTATATAATAAAGTAATAGTTGAATATCTTGCGATCTTACTCACCAATTTGGTGGATATTGATAAAAACCGCAAAAAAAAAAAAATCATGTGAGTCCGATCACAAGGGAGATGTGTAAACATCTAATAATTAAAGAAGACATCAACATCATATTTTCCAGTGCATAAAAAACAAGTCGAATATGCTGTTTTCTGAAATTCAATTGATGTTTTCTGAAATGCAATTGATGTTTTCTGAAATTCAATTGATGTTTTCTGAAATACAATTAATGTTCTCAGCAATTCAAATAATGCTTTTTGAAATTCAATTGATGTTTTCTGAAACTCGAATGATGTTTTCTGAAATTATATTGATGTTTTCTGAAATTCTATTTATGTTTTCTGAAATTCAAATGATGTTTTCTGAAATTATATTGATGTTTTCTGAAATTCTATTTATGTTTTCTGAAATTCAAATGATGTTCTCTGAAATTATATTGATGTTTTCTGAAATTCAATTGATGTTTTTTAAATTCTGTTTATGTTTTCTGAAATTCAAATGATGTTTTCTGAAATACAATTGATGTTTTCTGAAATACAATTGATGTATTCTGAAATTATATTGATGTTTTCTGAAATTCAATTGTTGTTTTCTGAAATTTTGTTTATGTTTTCTGAAATTCTATTGATGTTTTCTGAAATTATATTGATGGTTTCTGAAATACAATTGATGTTTTCTGAAATGCAATTGATGTTTTCTGAAATTATATTGATGGTTTCTGAAATACAATTGATGTTTTCTGAAATTCAATTGATGTTTTCTGAAACTCGAATGATGTTTTCTGAAATTATATTGATGTTTTCTGAAATTCTATTGATGCGCTCTGAAATTCAATTGATGTTTTCTGAAACTCGAATGATGTTTTCTGAAATTATATTGATGTTTTCTGAAATTCTTTTTATGTTTTCTGAAATTCAAATGATGTTTTCTGAAATTATATTGATGTTTTCTGAAATTCTATTTATGTTTTCTGAAATTCAAATGATGTTTTCTGATATTATATTGATGGTTTCTGAAATACAATTGATGTTTTCTGAAATTCTATTGATGTTTTCTGAAACTCGAATGATGTTTTCTGAAATTATATTGATGGTTTCTGAAACACAATTGATGTTTTCTGAAACTCGAATGATGTTTTCTGAAATTATATTGATGTTTTCTGAAATTCTATTTATGTTTTCTGAAATTCAAATGATGTTTTCTGATATTATATTGATGGTTTCTGAAATACAATTGATGTTTTCTGAAATTCTATTGATGTTTTCTGAAACTCGAATGATGTTTTCTAAAATTCTATTTATGTTTTCTGAAATTCAAATGATGGTTTCTGAAATTATATTGATGTTTTCTGAAATTCTATTTATGTTTTCTGAAATTCAAATGATGTTTTCTGAAATTATATTGATGTTTTCTGAAATTCTATTTATGTTTTCTGAAATTCAAATGATGTTTTCTGAAATTATATTCATGGTTTCTGAAACACAATTGATGTTTTCTGAAACTCGAATGATGTTTCCTGAAATTATATTGATGTTTTCTGAAATTCTATTTATGTTTTCTGAAATTCAAATTATGTTTTCTGAAATTATATTGATGGTTTCTGAAATACAATTGATGTTTTCTGAAACTCGAATGATGTTTCCTGAAATTATATTGATGTTTTCTGAAATTCTATTTATGTTTTCTGAAATTCAAATGATGTTTTCTGAAATTATATTGATGGTTTCTGAAATACAATTGATGTTTTCTAAGATTCTATTGATGTTTTCTGAAATTCAATTGATGTTTTCTGAAACTCGAATGATGTTTTCTGAAATTATATTGATGTTTTCTGAAATTCTATTTATGTTTTCTGAAATTCAAGTGATGTTTTCTGAAATTCTATTGATGTTTTCTGAAATTCAATTGATGTTTTCTGAAACTCGAATGATGTTTTCTGAAATTATATTGATGTTTTCTGAAATTCTATTTATGTTTTCTGAAATTCAAATGATGTTTTCTGAAATTATATTGATGTTTTCTGAAATTCTATTTACGTTTTCTGAAATTCAAATGATGTTTTCTGAAATTATATTGATGGTTTCTGAAATACAATTGATGTTTTCTGAAATTCAATTGATGTTTTCTGAAACTCGAATGATGTTTTCTGAAATTATATTGATGTTTTCTGAAATTCTATTTATGTTTTCTGAAATTCAAATGATGTTTTCTTTAATTATATTGATGGTTTCTGAAATACAATTGATGTTTTTTGAAAGACAATTGGAAAATGTTTAGAAAAGAACATATCATAATTTTTTCACCAATACAATCATAAGTCACACAGCGTTATCTGCTTCAGCTCACATCGATATGAGTTACGCTGTTTTTGTGATTGTA
This sequence comes from Cordilura impudica, assembly GCA_963682025.1. NCBI lineage: Eukaryota > Metazoa > Arthropoda > Insecta > Diptera > Scathophagidae > Cordilura > Cordilura impudica. The sequence goes on from OY821521.1 coordinate 108,461,490, forward strand.
TTGTGAAACAGAAATTTACCCCCCTGCGCGTATCGGCGCATTCAATATCGAATAAAATCAGTCGAAATTGCATATTTTGGTTTATTATTTAAAGAAGACGGACAATCGTCAGACCTCGTTCCACTTTTACTATTAACTATGGATAATAACTTGCTATCTGTGACAGAGTTAAATTACGCTTGTATATTATTTGGGAAAATAAAAAAATAATTTCGATTGAAAAATTTCGATAATGAATGCGACGATTCGACCCCAGATATTTGTAAAGTGTGAAATTGGTTTAAAATCACGTGATTTTACTAAAAACCTTTTTAAACTCTACTACCGGTTACATGTGTTAATTATTTTATTTATTTATTAAAAATAATATTAAATGCAGTGATAATTGTTAAATATACATATAATAAGTTGTAGTGTTACGAATAACTTTAAATGATTGAGAAAATTAAGTATAAATTTTTATAAAAATAAATGTTTAATAAAATAGCAACATTCTATATGGAATACCGAAATTAGGCCCGTTTTAGAAAAAAACGTTTTTATAACGCTATTCACTCCCTGATTTAATCTCCTTACACTTCATTTTGTCTCCAAACACTTCCAATAAAGTGTGCCTTCATTTTATCTCCAAACACTTACTTTTGCCTAGGCTATTAATATTATAGATTTATTGTATTATTGTATTATTTAAAAAAATTTTGTTTTATTATGAAAAATAGTAATAACTACTAAAAATGTTTATTAATGAAAGTTGTCGACATATAATTGTGTCAATATTACTATATTGAAAAAAGAAAAAAACAGAAAAAACATTTCTAAATAGAGTAAAGACGCGGTTTTCTTTAGAACTCAAATAAAACTAAACAAAATACCGAAATATTTTGGTGCAATTCTGGAAATCATTGTGGTTTGTGAATAAAAACATCTATTCAAGCAGTAAGCGCTATCAACATGTGTATAGCAAGCAACTGCTATGTTTGTCATACTTGATGGTTGCAGTTGTATGCTATACATTCAAGGCGCTTTCTGTTGGTTGATGAATCAGCTAAATAATTGTAGCTTCCATTTCCGTAAATACTTCCGCTTCCGTAAGGGAAGTTTGTGATTTTTACCCCCCTGATCGCATAGATGTTTACACATCAAAAAAAAAAATCAGGTCAATCGGTGAAGATGCCATTACTTATAATGGTTGACATTTTTGATTTTTAATAATCGGTCGCTTTATATTATCTTCAATGTCACCAACATCTTTTCAAACTTCTAACATTTTATTTCCCACTTTTAAATAGTTTATTAAATAAAAGTAAATTTCAAATATAATAATATATATAAAAGTTAATATTAAATTAATACTATTCTTAATGGAATAAATTACAAAACTAAATCAAAGTGAATTTCAAAAAACGTCCTATTTTTGAGATATATGATCTAAGTTGTGTTAATTTATATTCGCGAGCAATAAGCAGATATATCACAATGGATAATTTTGATCTCAGGAGCACTGAAGGGTTAACCGAATTATTTTTCTTAAATTCTAAATAGTGGTATCAACGAGTTTAATAGAAAAACTCGTTTTCGGTAATTTTTATTTAAAAATATCTTAAAATCCAAATCTGGCCTTGGCAAATAATGGGTTAACGTTCTCGGATTTATCCCAAATTTTCGGAACGAAACTGCTACACATTTGGTTATTATATTTTAAGCGCCGCATCTAAAAATTGGACAGCAATTACCAAATATTTGAATTTTTTTGCATAAATTGTCTTTTATTAGCTTGGGGTCATATGTGACCCCAATTCCAAAAGGGTTAATGGAGTCATATTATTTTTTTCCGAAACCCTAGGCTATTAAGATAAAATATAACATTTAAAAGTAGAAAAGTGATGAATTTTTGATACAAAGTATTTAGAAAGAGTACATTTACAGAATATTTCACAAAAATCCAGGTTTTATCGAAATCCGCAAAAATAAAATCCTTGTCAAACAAATTCTGGCAGAGGGATTTACTTAAAAATTCACACAGTTAATCTACAACATGTACTTAATAAAACCATAAAGTAATATATTAATTTTTTTAAATTTTGTTTAAGAAAATTTTTTCAAACTTGAAAAAGGAGTTTTAAAAATTTTATCAAAAAATTTCCAATTTTCGGTCTCAATGCGCAATAGGTTAACAACGTGGTAATAAAACAATACTTCATATCTGAGTACTTATAAGTATAGAGACCAAAAAAGAAGATGGATTTAATCAATTTCTCAAAGTTGAAAAAAATGCCATCAAATTTCATGACCTAGTTTTTTTTGGCACAAAAGTGGTCTGGGGCATTTGCTATTTCTTGGCGAGGTTTCAAACGATTTTGAAGTTTTATTCCCTTTTGAAAGAATAATTTAATACTGATTCCGAATTATGTAACAGCTTGTCGGAAAAATTATATTATGGAACGAAATTTTCGTAAAATCTGAAAAAAAAGTCATATTTTCCCCATATAAACACACTTGAAATTTTCAATCGCTTTGCGCCACGACTAAACGTTTTTTGATTGGCCCAAAACTTTGTATTTTTCAGTTTTTTTGCTATTCGCATATTTCTAGGGGGTGAGACCGACAGTTTGAACACTTTTTTTTTATTACGGGGCACCCTGGGGTACACAGACAAACAAACAAACAGAAAATTAATTTTATATGTATAGATTAGAGCGAATCACGCTGTACGGAGGCAAAAAGAAGTGAAAACGACCCCCCTCCGTAGGAAGTTACCTTGGTTCGTTTTATAATTAGTCCCAAAATATTTATGGTTAAGCGTTTACCCCTTGAGAGCTGGATCACTTTTATAAAAAAGAGGTATTTTTTGTTTTTTTCCAGATCAACATGGGTATCATACGATAGGTTTTTTCAACGGCATATATATATAACATTTCCAAGCATGTCCTATATTTCGTGGGTATTGTATGAAAATGAGTTTATTAGAAAATATAATCAATATATGTTAAATATTATTCGATTGAAAATAACATAAATATATTTACTTTTTCCTTAATATTTACTAGCTCGCGTTTTAACTATAATATAATGGAGTGGAAACAATGTGGTTAAACACAGGCAAAATGGGTATCAAAATTTTTCTTTTCTCAAGTATTGTGAGGACCAATGTCAATCCTTCCTAAATTATTATTTTTATATTATAAATATATATGTATTTATTAATATTATTATATATATCTATTCATTTTACACTTATATGCATTTATTATTATTATGATGACATATATTATAGTATTCTTTTGTTACTATTATTATTATTTATATATGCTGTAATATTCTTTTATTACCAATGTATTATAATATTCTTTCGTTATGTATATTATAACACTACCACTTATTAATATTAATGGCAATAGTGGGTATTATTTTCATTATACCAATATTCTCTAATTGTAATATTGAAATTACCCAACTTTGAATATAAGTAGCCTCATATATCTTATATATATTCAGTACTAATCACTTACCCACTGTTATCATTAATAACTTTATAAATTGAATCTGCCTTAGTTATATTTAATTAGAATGTCATATATTTTTAAAACATATTTAAATTGTTATCACCCGGTTATTTAAAACCAGCTACCATAAGGTTGTATTCGTACTAGTGAACAATAGCTCGCTAACAGGTGGCCACCATCAATCAATCAACACGTCAGCATCGTTCTGATTGGTTGATGGGTAAGCGTCACTTGTTCGCGTCGTTTTCTTGTTGAAGTGGTCGGCTATAAAAGCGCAACTACTAGTAAAAATCAGAGAGTCTTGCGGTAGCTGTCATACCATATGAGTACATCATGTGGCATTACAGAAGACGGTTGAATATTCGTATACTACGTATATTTATATTCAACAAGGTAAATTAGGTGGATAGAGACTTGATTCTGCGTTTAAGCTGGGCTACCTCTTGCGCCAAGAATCTCGTGTCTAAAAATTATAGAGTGCATATATTAAGGGATAGAGACTTGATTCTCACCGTTTAAGCTGGGCTACCTCTTGCGGTGATAGTCTTGTATCAAGAACTTAATATACGAAGTCAATCATAGTCCATAAAAACTTTAAGAAAAAATCCCGTGATTCTCCTCGTTTAAGCTGGGCTACCTCTTGCACCGAGAATCACGAATCGACGGCTGACATACGTAGTATAAAATATTCGAGAGGCTGGAATTGGGTGGACGCGTGATTTCGACCACATAGGACGGGCTACCAATGTGTGATGGAAATCTCGCGTACTCATAATTAATACATCTCCTCGCTCTATTCTGCCGGGACGCCTATCGTCATTATTTCTTAATCCTTGTATAATATTGTGAAAATTATAAATAAACTGAGTTTCCATATTATAACGTATAAATACCAATGTGTGATGGAAATCTCGCGTACTCATAATTAATACATCTCCTCGCTCTATTCTGCCGGGACGCCTATCGTCATTATTTCTTAATCCTTGTATAATATTGTGAAAATTATAAATAAACTGAGTTTCCATATTATAACGTATAAATACGAGAGTTTATTTCTGTAAACGACCCCGAAATCCCGCTGACGCTATCCCGGCTAAAGGTGGAAAACACGTCGTTACAGTATATTTCAGCTCTATGGAAAAAAAATAAGAAAATTTGCTAATTTCATAAATTTTCTTGTCTTAATTTACTTCGGAGCATTGTGGAAAATATTTTAAATTAAAACAATGTTTAAAACAATATTTTAAATTAAACCATGTCCTAACTTTTAGGCCCAACTAACTGGACATACAAAATAAGCAAACACCAAATTTGAGTTTGATTTTTATTAATTTTTTTGGCTGCAGATATGAAAAAGTTCATATCGGATGCTATATCTATATGGGGACTAGGTCCGAAAATGGATCGATCCTGATCATGTTTGGTAAGGTCTCTTGTATTGTTCAAAAATATATACAAACAAAATCTGAGAAGAATCAGTGCAATATTTTTGTTTTTTAATAGATTTAAGTGAAGATCGGGAAGCAGCTCTATATGGGGCCAAAGGGATCATTTTTGGACTACTCATTAATGGACGTAATGAACGCATACAAAACCCAATTTGAGTAAGATCTATATGACAATTTGGATCTTATGGCAATTTATGTCGATTTCATAGGGGTAATTTGTATTGGGGCTAGGTCTGAACATGGACCGATTCTCACCAATTTCAATAGCGTTCATCCCATGGCCGATAAAAGCTTATTTACCAAATTTCATCAAAATATATTCATATTTGCGACCTGCAGTTTGATTACAAGCTTTACATGGACACACAGACGGACGGACGGACGGACGGACATTGTTAAATCAACTCAGAAAGTGATTCTAATTCGATCGGTATAATTAAAGATAGGTCTAGGGCAAATATTTTTGGTTGTTACAAACAGCAGCACAAAGTCATTATACCCAAACCACATAGTGGTATAAGGTATAAAAATTCCATTTTTTTTCCTACAGAACAGAAATGTTCTTGAGAAAAGAAAAATTTTGATACCCATATTGCTTATGTTTAACCATATTGTGGTGATACACATATTAGATATGTTGACCTGGAAAAAATGGAAATATCTTCATAAGACTAAAAAATATACCTTTCAGCCCACAAGAGGTCAACGCTAGACCAGAAATAATTTGAGAATCATTATAAAACAAACCAATGTAGATTTCCAGCGGGGCACTTTTTTCACTTTTTTTGTGAGTCGCTCTAATGTACATACATACTCACTTTTCAGGCCACTGCTTCCAGCAAAAAAAAAAAAAAAACAACATACCCAGCAAAACTTTCCATTACATGTAATGAGCTTTAGAATAAGAAATTAAAAGCGTTCAGTAGTTACCTTTCCATTACGAAACCCATTATTTTAACATGGGGGTGTTATTGGAGGAAAGGCTACTAATAACTACTTACTTTATAGATAACAAGAAGGGTTTTGAGTAATTTGTTACATGTAGGGAGTAAGTAAATTTCTGTAAAAACAACACATTGGCGCCGCACAATATGTTGTAAATAATGTAACGTAAAATTTAACAGATTTTGTTGCGTTTTTCGCCAGTGATGACTATCGCCGCATAATAGTTTGTTTCACTAAATTTATCTCATTATTTACAGTTTTTAATAACACAAATACTGATCATTACCAGCAAGTATTTACATAAATCATTATCTTGAAGCCCTTATATTTAGCTTGAAATAATTCAAAAGGTATGGGGTTAACATTACCATGTAATGCAAGCGGTAATAACTAATCATTACCAAGGTAAAATAGATATCCGTTATAAATTTGTGTTACTTAGCTAAATAAAAAAAAAAACAATTTTTCCCTTTTATAATTACAAATTCCAAAAACAATTACGGCCCCCATTTAACACACAACTTTTATTGCAAAAGCATATTCATACGTGATTTACATGTCCAGTATATATATTATTAGAAACAATTTACATCTATATGAGCTTAATTTGTTCAATTTACCTGCACAACTGATAAGAAATTGTTTTGGAACTGAAGGGTGTCCCAGATGGTTTGCCAGCTGACAGTTTGGTGTTAGTAAGCATGAGCATTACATGGTATAAATACGCGTTTTGATTGTTGGACAATATTTCTAAAGTAATGAAACTCAGCCGGCTATAGTTCAAAAATTTCGTAGAAAAAATAGTCGGAATATTGATCTTACTCGTCAACGGTCTAACTTCATCAACCGCATTTGGTGTCGAAAAACAAATGCATCCAAAACCTGGTGCTCGATCGTGACTGGATATTAGAGCTCTTTCTGCATAAAATAGATGATATTGATATGGACAACATGTCGTTTTAACAAAACGGTGCCCTATGCCATACAATCCGTGCAATGATTCAATTGCTGCATGACACATTTGTTGGTTTCGATAGTCAAAATTGATCCGTGTGATTTAACACCATAGTGATCATATATAACAGCAAAGACATGGCAGTCCGAAACTATGTATATTATGGTTCAATAAAAAATAACAATAATTATGTAGAAGAAAACTGTGGTTACTATTTAATTCATAACGTTGCATGAATTTCTTTATTATTAATCGAAAACTTTGAAAGAATCAATTTAAGTCATAAAATATAAAAAATGCAAAAATAATTCACGGTGGCGATTACGACTAAGACAAACTCGGATATTAAAAACCACAATAGAAATTAAGTACGAGTATGTTTGATAGAAGTTTATAATCGCCACTTTAATTGGTATTATATCCGACTTTTTCTGGGGTTAAGTCCAAGAAAGATTTAGTCATAATTTCCACATTGAAAATGGGGCTATGACATAACCTTGAAGATGGAAATGGGGGACCATGTCAGCTTTCAAATAATGATACATGTAATATTTACTAGCAATAACAACTGCTCAACCTTGTAGAAATTGTAAAACTACCCTACAGGAAGCCTGGGGTCAAGTGTCCCCAAGTCACCACTTTTTTCTACTATTTTTTTGACATTGTCAACTAAGCATCTACACTATTATACCCTCCACATGTCAGTGGCAGAGGGTATATATAGGTTTTTGATTCCGTTTGTAACGCATCGAAAAATTAATTTCCGACCCCATAAAGTATATATATTCTTGATCCTTATCACAGCTCGAGTCGATATAGCGATGTCCGTCTGTCCCTCTGTCCGTCTGTCTGTTGAAATCACGCTCATTCACAAAAAAGCCATCTAACTGGATAGGGCTGCAATAATATCATTTGCCATAATTCCCAGCAGGACGGTATTGAAAATGGGCTAAATCGGGCACCATCGTGATTAGATACGAGCAAAAATATGTAGATACCTCTAAAAACATAAAACCCAGTGTGTTTGTTGTAACAGTTTAGTGGTTGAACATAATAATTATACAACAACATAAAACAAGTAAGAAAATTATAGTCGTAATATATGGATATATGATGTCTTAGTAAAAATTAAAAATTAAAAATTAAAAATTAAAAATTAAAAATTCAAAATTCAAAATTAAAAATTAAAAATTAAAAATTAAGAATTAAAAATTAAAAATTAAAAATTAAAAATTAAAAGTTAAAAATTAAAAATTAAAAATTAAAAATTAAAAATTAAAAATTAAAAATTAAAAATTAAAAATTCAAAATTAAATATTAAATATTAAAAATTAAAAATTAAAAATTAAAAATTAGAAATTAAAAAATAAAAATTAAAATTTAAAAATTAAAAATTAAAAATTAAAAATTAAAAATTAAAAATTAAAAATTAAAAATTAAAAATTAAGAATTAAAAATTAAAAATTAAAATTAAAATTAAAATTTACAGTTAAAAATTAAAAATTAAAAATTAAAAATAAAAAATTAAAAATAAAAAATTTAAAATTTAAAATTAAAAATTAAAAATTAAAAATTAAAAATTAAAATTTAATAATTAAAAACTAAAAATTAAAAATTAAAAATGTAAAATTTAAAAAAATTAATTTAAAATTTAATTAAAATTTTAATTTTAAATTTAAAATTAAAAATTAAAAATTAAAAATTAAAAATTTAAAATTAAAAATAAAAAATTAAAAATTAAAAATTAAAAATTTAAAATTAAATATTAAAAATTAAAAATTAAAAATTAAAAATTAAAAATTAAAAATTAAAAATTAAAAATTAAAAATTAAAAATTAAAAATTAAAAATTAAAAATTAAAAATTAAAAATTAAAAATTAAAAATTAAAAATTAAAAATTAAAAATTAAAAATTAAAAATTAAAAATTAAAAATTAAAAATTAAAAATTAAAAATTAAAAATTAAAAATTAAAAATTAAAAATTAAAAATTAAAAATTAAAAATTAAAAATTAAAAATTAAAAATTAAAAATTAAAAATTAAAAATTAAAAATTAAAAATTAAAAATTAAAAATTAAAAATTAAAAATTAAAAATTAAAAATTAAAAATTAAAAATTAAAAATTAAAAATTAATAATTAACAATTAAAAACTAAAAATTAAAAATTAAAAATTAAAAATTAAAAATTAAATATGATGAGTTTAAATTTCTATATTGAGTTGCTTACCTGTTATTATAATGTGTTTTTTTTTTTTGTATTGAATGTAATGCAGATAAAAATAAAAATTCAGATAAAAATATTTTAAAATTAGCTTATTTTTAATAATAATAATTTTTAGCCAAGAATCATTTAAATTTTGGTATTCGGAATTAATGTTTCAGTATCGGCAAAAGTTTAAAAGTTGTAGCCGTACTCAAAATTGGGTGTAATATGGAGTTTAAGACTCAGGTGGAGGGTATCAAAAAATTCGGCACAGCCGAATTTAACACTCTTACTTGTTTTTTCTTTGCTTTATGTGTCAAAAAATTTTTCGTTATAGAAGTTGGGATTCTGCTTCTTAATTTCTATATTTATACCCTATACCACTATGTGGTTTAGGTATAATGACTTTGTGCTGCTGCTTGTAACAAGCAAAAATATTTGACCTACACCCATCTTTAATTATACCGATCGAATCAAATCACTATCTGATTCGATTTAACGATATCCGTCCGTCCGTCCGTCCGTCTGTGTATCCATGTAAAGCTTGTAATCAAACTGCAGGTCGCAAATATGAATATATTTTGACGAAATTTGGTATTTGATCTTTTATCGGCCATGGGATGAACGCTATTGAAATTGGTGAGAATCGGTCCATTTTCAGACCTAGCCCCCATACAAATGACCCCTATGAAATCAACATATATTGCCATAAGATCCAAATTATCAGACAAATCTTAGTCAAATTGGGTTTGTATGTATATATTACATCCATTAATTAGTAGTCCAAAAATGGTCCCTATTGGACAACTCTTAGTCATAGGCCCCATATAGAGCTGCTTCCCGATCTTCACTTAAATCTATCAAAAAACGAAAATATTGCACTGATTCTTCTCAAATTTTGTTTGTATATGTTTTTGCAAAATACAAGAGTCTTTACCAAACATGGTCAGGATCGGTCCATTTTTGGGCCTAGTCTCCATATAGATATAGCATCCGATATGAACTTTTTCATATCTGCAGCCGAAAAAATTAATAAAAATCCCACCCAAATTTGGTTTATGCTTATTTTCTATATCCAGTTAGTTGGACCTGAGAGATAGGGTCTCTAAACGCATGGTATAGGGTATCGTATATCGTATATCGGTCTAGACTTGTTTTTTTTTTTTTTGAAAAACACGTGGTTGGATGAAAAACTAAAGTTTTAAAACAAGATATAGAAAAATTGAATATAAAAGGTAAATAAAACTATATTTTATAATAAATCAAATAAAAAACATTATAAGTAAACGAAGTTATAAAGAGAAGTGAAAGAACCATCAAATTTGTATAAGAATCTCTGGTTTCAATGTCTACATATGGTCCCACGTTAACTACCTAGTCACTATCTAATCAATAGTACCAATGTCACTAGTATTTGCAATGACACGTACATGTTAAATGTCTATAGAAAATTACATTGTCTGGGGTATAATTGATTAGTAGTACTGGTGACAAAGTCAATAGTGAATCAGTACTGTTTCACTATTGACATTTCCTGCAGGGTATACACCCAAGTTCAATTTAGTTTAAAAAAAAAATATACATGCAACAAATTACTAATGAATCTTGTTGTAATATAATATATTAACTAGTTTTTATACGCCAATATAGTAGTGTTAATGTAAGTACTTACTTACAATGACATCCCCTGATGAAAATAATGAGATTTGGATATGTTTAACACACTTAAATTTTTATTCTAAAGCTACCTGGATATTATGTTGGGTTTTGCTGGAAAGTTATAATTAACTTAATTTATAGCATCTCATTACATGTATGTATGTAAATACTTATGATCTATTCGATCGTCATTCAACTTATATTTTTCCCTTTTAGTTGGCTCATATTTCAAAAGTAATTTGTGCGCGTACGAAAATATATTTTGATTTAAATTGTTTTCAATACTTTTGCATTTGTAGCTCTGAATACGTGTGACAATTTGTTGAAAAGTTTTATCTGGCATAAGTGCGTGCGTGCATATAAAACTTGTGTCTATTTTTTAGTTTAAATATATGAAGGAAAGTTTTGCGGTGCATCTCAAAATCACTTTCATTTGAAAGGTTTCCAAAAGAATAAAAATATTTCATATGTATAAAACATAGTGCATGTAACTCTTTTTGCAGAGCAAGTGAAAGTGTTGCTGGTTCTATGGAAATTTTTATTATTAAATAACGATTATAATATTTAAGATATTACACTCAAGTATTTGTATAATGACCAGAATGATTGCTTTTAATAAAATGTGCAACATTTAACTTATATTCCATATAAAAGCTATACGATCCATATTCCCCGATAATTATTGTTGACCTTCAGGAATAGTCGATTATTTTATTTATTTCTTATTGGCTACGTCCTTAATATAAATAAGCTAAGAAACGACAAGAATCAAAATTGTGCTTTTCTACACACACCGATTATGTTGATATTTTCAGTTTCTTGAATTTATAAAACTGTTGATATTATTCATGTTTTTCATTTCATAAAGAAATTGCTAAATCACATGGCAAAAAAATATGTTAAATATATTTAAATAGTCGTAAGTACTATTTTAACTATCGTTATTGCATAAGTTTGTTGGGTTCTCTAACTGCATGTAAAAATTATAAATATATTTTCCAATATACACACATTCTTAAATTTAATTTTAACTCAGATACATAATAGGATATCGTAATGTATGTTTACTAATGTTTATTAGTTTTATCTTATAAAACCCATTGTAATATCTGTGGTTTTCTAGAATAACCGTATATGTCATAAAATCAAAATGTTCAGGGGAGCCAAAAAATTTTATATTTGAAATTATGGGCTCTATATAAAGTTTTTAGAGCTTTTTATTTAACAGTCCTGTAGATATGGGCAATAAATACTTTATATAAAATTTTGAGTCAAAAATCTTCAGAGGAATAGATCCAAGAGAAGGACGAAAAAAACAATATGTAAATAGCACTTAAAGTGTGTGCAGATAAAACAACTTATTTCGACAAACGTCGTTTTCTTTGAAAAAGAAAACTAATAATGCAACCACCCATGTGGACATAAGTTGTTGTTGCTTGAAAAATTGATTTTTTTGTTAGTCAACAAAAAGTTAACGGGACTTATAGCATATTCAGACGGCAAAATGAACCACTTGATTCGCTCTCTGAATCATGATTGTGAACCTTGGTGTTCAGACGAGTGTTCTTGTTTCATTTTGACGTTTATATTTTTTGTGCTAATATTTGATGACATCCTTGTACAGTTTACGTTTCACTATTTAATTTTTTCCATTTTTATTTGAATATATACATATATATAAATATATACTTTTTATTTGTTAAATGTTTCTATTTATTTTATTGCACAAATTAATTTTTTGTTTTTTCTTTGTTTATATATTTTTGAGAGCTAGTTCAGATAAACTAGCTATAATTTCTTATCAAACTTGGAGACGACACTCAATGTTTCTAGGTTCACAACTAGGTTCATTTTGAACCAAGTAGATTCGCTCTCAAAATTTTGTATGGTGAATCATGTAGATTCAATCATGATTCGGGCGCGAACCGTGAATGAGAGAGCGAACCGCGAATCTTGCTGTCCGTGTGAACATAGCATTAGGATGAGAATATAGCAACGTATCCAGAATAATAGTGACAAAAAATAACAGAAATAAACACACAAGCTCTTATAACTGGTTATAAACTGAAAAATAATCCAAAATTATTTTGCATTTTTTTTTCATTAATAACAACGTATGTCGCTACGTGTCCTTTTCTGAGAAAATAATTTGTCAGCGATCAAACGTAGGTTGACATAAGTCGATAGTGCTGCAAATTAATTTAATAAACATTTAAGTTACGTCGTTATTTAAAGAAAAAACTCAGAAATGGTCAATATTTAAAAAAAAAAAATTAACACATATAAAGAGCGTTAAAAATTAATATATTTGGCATCGCTAACTCAAAACTGACAAAAATGGAAAATATAGTAAGAAATTAAAAAAAAAAACTTCTTCATATACACGTGGATTTTGCGTTTAAAGAAATCAATGTTTAAAATGGGAGTAAATGCAACTTCTTGTTTTTTAGGACCTTGCTTTTTTAAGAAGCTTTTCACAAAGCAACTTATCTGTATCTATCTATAAAATATAGATAGTTATATAACCATTCATAAATTGTATGGCCAGTGTTTCCACTCAACAAATTTACTTAGGTTCTCGGGGCAAATATTTATATATAGCGTTTTTCTTTTTTCTTTTTTTTTTTGCTCAAGCGATGCAAAAATTGATGAATATATTTAAAATTTTACTGGATCGTCCGAATCTACAGAAAATATGATTACCACTTCCCATACTGCCAAATAGTCACATGAGTGGTACGAAGCTTCGATTTCATGCCAAGTCAAATTTTAAATTATTTTCGATATATCCCGACCTATTCAAAAATTATAAAGTTTAAAAAAATTCCCAAAAAATTCCCCAAACTAATTTTAAAAAATAATAAAATTTGTGTTTTTTGCAAAATATTTTGATCTATCACAACTTGATAATCCTTTTGTGATTCAACGTCAGTGAAAACAATAAGTGGGGTCAAGTGACTACATTTTGTATGTCTTAAGTTATAGCCAGGCCACGTGTGTCTTGCAGTCTTACATGGCTCATTGCTGTCCATAGGAAGTGTAAGCGCATCGAATGCTTCTGCACTATCAGAAGGAGCTTCCGCAACAGCCGAACATGTTCCATCCGTCCCATAGAATAAAACCCATATGGCCAGGGAATCGCATAATAATAATACCGGAGGACTAAGAGAGAGAAGTGTCAGCTGACAAAAAAGCAGAGTACTTTTCGGCAGCTCAGATAGAGACTACAGAGGGCCAGATAGTCTTATGCGGATGACACAACCCAGCTTAAAGCATTCTGTTCACGTATAAAGCTGGGATTGAATATTTGGGATCTGTCTACGGGAGTGCGTTGGCGAGGGCGACTTTTCTCGTGAGTGGAAATGTGCCAAAGCTGTGGTCCTTCTGAAGTTACCTGATAGAAATAGGACTGATCCTAGAAATTATTGGGGCATTAAACTGCTTCTGGTGGTTTGAAAAATGCCGGAAAAGTTTGTGATGGAACGCCATACGAAGATGATCTTCTCAGTATGATTAAAGACTAGTCTCGTGCTGAGCTGAAGAGAAATTGTGGGACGACCATGCGTAGTATGGTTGGGAAGGGGTGGTAATGTTCCTTAAAGGCAGATTGTCACAAATCAACATCCAGTCAGCAGGACGGATATGGCTAGCCTTAAGTATACGACTGAAGTTAAATACTTAGATATAAGTTCACTTGGACCGTGTAATTAAAAGTTTACAGGTGTTGCTGGTAAAGTCAGATGTGTCATTAGGTTTGACTGGGACCTGACCGGGAATGCCATTCGTGGCATATTATGATAGGCTGCGCGTTGCTTAAGCAACGTATGGTGCATTAGTGTGGTACGGATCGGTTATGTCTGCTGTTGGTTATCGCCAGGCACCTTCATATCAAATGGTAGTTATATTAACTTGCGCGCCCTTTCGTCGCACTTTTTCGACTGACGCATTGCAGGTCTTGATAGCTGTGGTTCCTTTCAACCTTGACATAATACATAAAAGTATTGCTTTTTGGGACAGAAGCGGTTTACCAATTGTTAGGAATGACTGGCTGATCTGGTAGGTAGAAGCGATAAAGAGCGGAATGTATTCTTAAATGAATGTGTTGTCTCTAGGTGGCAAACTTGTGGAATGGCAGTGGCAATGATAGGGGGTCATATGGGTTTCTACCGGTTGTATAATGTGTTTTGAGTCGTCTGGACTTTGGCCTGGGTCTTAGTCTAGGGTTTTTATTCACGGGACATCTTAAGAGACTTAGCGAGTTCGCTTGCGAGGTTTTCCGAATTCGTCATAATAGAATAGGTTAATGTTTTAAATGATGGGTTAAGGGCCACCAACCCCAATCAATATGGAGTTTGATTGGTAGGAGATCGCTACGAAGTTCTGACCGGAGATTTAATTCTGGTACCAGGGGCATCAGAAAACCTTAAAATTTATATTCCATTCTGATGTTGGGAATGGTCTTTCAGGGTGTTTCGCGATTACTGTGGTTAAAGACCACATCGCGTGGAAAAAATTTTTCTACAGGTAAGAGAGTAACCGTACACTTTTAAACTCTTTGTTTGATGTTCGATTTCGCATTGTCAGACAGGGTAGCCTGAAGCTTGGGCTGGCTTCCGCAGTAAAAAGTACCAGATATGTTTTGTTTGGATTCACTCCTAGACCAATAGTAGTAGCCTAGTTGCTGAGAGTATAGTACTGGATATGATGAAACATATCACGTCAAAGAACATACCTGAGAATAGAATCTTTACGTCGTCCGCGTAAG
This sequence comes from Cordilura impudica, assembly GCA_963682025.1. NCBI lineage: Eukaryota > Metazoa > Arthropoda > Insecta > Diptera > Scathophagidae > Cordilura > Cordilura impudica. The sequence continues at coordinate 108,476,967 of OY821521.1, forward strand.
CGACAACTTTAACTCCTTCACATGTAGAACTCCTTTCCTAATTCGCTTTGATCACACATTATTACCCAGAAAAGCAGTTAAAATTCGTTTGTTAATCTTGGTGGTTACCCAGTTATTGATGAAGCTTTCAACATCCAGATCATTGAGAGCATGATGAATTGCGTCGACATTAACATTTTTGGAGGCTCCTTCTACGTATTGTTTTTTAGTCTGCCAATGCTCTGGGTATATCTATCGCCTGAGAGGTTGACTATTATCTCCTGACATGGAGCATATAGTTCGTCCTCCGAGGAGATGCTTCGCATAGTTATTATTTATTTTCAGTTTTATATAAGGAATTTGTACGATGAAGAGGGTTTTCTCCACCGGCAGCAATAAACAGCAATTAAAAATTGATATGTAATTGTTATCTATATGCTGCTAATATATGTGGAAAAACACAAAACAAGTGGTTTCGATGGTATCAAAAAAAAAAAAAAAATAATAAAAAAAAACTAACAATGATTTATGTTTTTTGACAAAACTTAAAAGTAGCCCTAACAATGTATCTCAAATTAATAAGACATAACGCTTGTATATGTTGTTGTTGTCTCTTTAGTACAAATGTTACAAAAAAATGTAAATTATCAAATTTAACGGGACATTTCAAATAAATAAGTTACCGTGGTGACTGTGTATCATTATGCGAATAAATTACAGTGGTAACAGTAGACCAAAATTATGAAAATAATAAAAAAAAAATTGAGTAAGAACATAATGAATTAATTAATGAAAGCTCTAAAGAATAAAATAAACTGCAATGTTATACGTTGACCTAAAATACCGGCCCCATTGAAAGGACACTTTCAAGCAGCAGGTAGTAGAGCCACTTAGTGGATAGGGCGACGTATACTTCCCTTTGTTGTTTTTATGTCGACTGCTCTGACGCGATCATCTTTGCCACGTATTATATTGATGATTTTTCCCATGAGCCATCGTTGAGGAGGTATATTGTCTTCATGCATAATAACTAAAGCGCCAGTAGTAAGGTTGGAGCTGTAGCCAGTCCATTTTTCCACTAATTCTGCTTGACTGCACTTATTCTAAATTATCTACTCCTTTCGATGAGACACCCCGTTCTGGCAGAGCACGTAGGCAGGTACCACCTAGGAAGTGGCCTAGCGTAAGGGTTTCAAAATCACTGGGATCGGACGTTAGAGGAGAAATTGGCCTTGGTTTTAAAATTACCTCTATCTCGATCATTGTAGTTACCAGTTCTTCATATGTTAGCTTAGTGTTGACAAGAGTTCTAGCCAAATGACCTTTGGCCGATTTGACGACCGCCTCCCACAATCCGCCAAGATGGGGTGCCTTAGGTGGAATAAAACGAAAATTAATAAATTGATTCGAGCAAAAATTTGTTATAAAATTTGAATTTTTTGGATCAAAAAGGAACGATTTTAATTTAGCCACCTTAGAATTAGCACCAACAAAATTGGTGGCATTATCACAGAATATATAGTTAAATAAAAGACTGGTTGTTTCTTCTTTTATAAATTTTAAACTGATTCTTTATTGTATTTATTAAAGTATATTTGCCCTACTTAATGTGGATTTCTGCTGACGAGTATTTTTGTAAAAAAACAGAATCCCACGCTAACTACAATTATAGGGAAACAAACATGCAAGTGTCTTTAAATTACGTCTGCATTAGAGACACATGCAGACGTAACTTGATAAACACATTTAACCCTTTATGTGTTTGTGAGGGACACATTTGATTATGTGACTCCTCCATCCTCAGTTTCAGCAGTCCCTGCTGAACCAGGGCATAATTTGCTTAAAAATCAAGCCATTATTTCTTGCATGTTTATTTCCAATTTTTTTTTCTAGATTTAACTTTTAAGTATGTATTTTTGCTTCAATTTTTTTTCTTATAACAATTTTTCACATATTTTAAAAATTAAATTTTATGTATTATTACAATTGCAAATTTAGTTTTAAATTTAGTATTTTATTAATTTCTGAAATTGAATATTAAATGTATGTAATGCAAATTTAATTCGCTATTCGATAAACAATACAGCTTTATTACTATCAATCATAAATAAATTCAATCTTTAAATTTTAATGATTATTTCAGTTTTAATTCTAATTTTACTTTTAATTTTACATTTGTTTTGATTTTGATTTTAATTCTAATTCAAATTTTAAATTTAAATTTAATTGTAAATTTTAATTTTAAAATCTTAAATTTACTTTCTTAAGTTTTAGTTTTTAATTCTTTTAAATTTAATATTTTTTCCTTCATTTTTATATTTAATTATGAATTTTAATTTAAAATTTTCCTCTTGAAAATACTTTAATGTTGCTTGTAACAAATTAGATTTATTAATATATAAAATTTTCTCTTTTTGTAAATATATATTTGTATATATGCATATTCTCTATATTTGACAATGTAAGCAAAAACATATTAATTTGTTAGCCTAAATGGCCCCTCCACCCTCAGATTCAACAGTCTCCGTTGAATGAAAGGTCGTGGGGTTGGTCTCTAATACAAATATTAATAACAGCGTCAAGATTACACCTATCCTATAAGATGCTTTCTTTTTAAAGTACACTACGATGGAGAAATAAATGGAACGGACTTAATCTTTTCGTCGACCATACAATCTCCCACAAAGTTTAAAATTTCGTATACATTTTTTTTTTTTTAATTTCCTTGTCAATATCTTCAATATGCCTCTTCAATAAAAAATGAAAATATTATTTAATTATATTTTCCCTATTTAAAAATCTTTTTCCTTTTTTTTTTTTTCTTTAAATGAAAATTTTATTTCTTTATCAATATTTCTTTTTCTCTCCTCTTCTTTCCTTTTCTTTTCCATTATTTTAAATCATGAATGAAAATTTGGTTTCATTATAAAAAATTTATTTTCCTTCTCGTAAAACCAACCTTAAGATTTTTTTTTTTCGACAATTAGTTGTAGAAAAAACGTGGTCGTCATCATTTGACTCTCATTTTCATATATATTAATAAAAATATAAAAAAAAATCATAAATTATTACTTGCTTGAAATTTATTATATGTAGTTATTATATATTTGTTTTTCTTATTCTAGGTTATATTATTTTAAATTTCGATTAATTAAATTGTGTTTGCAAAGTCAATATTATTTATTTTTTTTTATCATTATATTCTTTTTCTTTTTTGTTTTTAAACATTAAAAATTCCATATAAATTACAAATATTTTTTCTCCATTCTTCCCTTTTCATTTCTTTCTTATGCCTTATAAGGTAATCCAAAATTAAATACCAAAATTTTCTTATAAAAAATTACGTTTTAATTTATATTCTTCTCTTTTCAATTATTAAAACTTGTTATTTTATTTTTTGTTAAAAAAATAAAAGCAAGTTTTTGTTACGTTGCTAATTTTTTTTTTTTTTTTTGTAACTTATCAAAATTTAGCCCCTCATCTAATACGCTGTGAGGCTTTTTTTTTTCTCCATACATACAAGTACATATTTTCGTGTATCTTAATTCTCTTATATATCTTATATTTTTTGGTGTATTTTAAATTAATGCAGTAACAATTAGTAACATAAAAATTTTAGAAACTACCATTTCAAATTATTTGTTAATCCTTGAACTTCAAAATGTTTTATGTTAAAACAATTAAAAATAAAAAAAATTATTTTTATTCAAAAGTCGAAAAAAAAAATTCCTTGTTTTCTCTTTCCATTTCAAATTTTCAATTCATATATTTTTCACTTAGACAAAATCTTAAAATGACCTACTTATTGCCGCTGTTGTTGTTATTCTCGTTGAATTGAATTTATGTTCTTAGTCTCTTGCTGCTTATGTTAATGATGACACTTCCCGTGTACACTCTGCTTTAGCTTTTCAAGAAGGTAAATGTTATTCGTTGTTGTTTTCCGTTATCGATGATGTGGCCGGTCCTGTGCGTTAATGCTTGACCAGTTCCTAATTCTAGTTGTTGCAATATCAAATTTTGTTTGCGTAGGAAATTGCATGTAAAATTTGTTTGGTTTGTTTGTTTTGTTCTTTTGAGATATTTATAAAATTTTCTTGTATTTTCAGATGTATTGCCACTGAAGTATTATTTTATTTGTTTATTGTATTATATGTGCGATTTTCCATGTTTCTATTGGTCGTTTTATTTTTTTAGTTCATTGATTATCATTTAGATTTTCTATCTTTTAAAAATATTAATATTAATTTAGTTATAACCTTGATGTTCTTTTAAACTTGGTAGAGAGGTTTCTTATCAAAAGACATGACTTGTTCACATTTCTTTATACTTATTTGAGGAACTTTTAGCTATTGTTTAGATTTATTTCACAAAATTTACAATTATTTGAATTTTAAACCAATTTTTTTTTATAACACAGTTCTCCCGTGAACACTTTTGAATTTTCTTTATTTTATTTTAAACAAAAATCTTCTGCGATTTCGTTTAGTTTTTTCCTCGTCGCCAGTTAAATAAAAGACTTGTTGTTTCTTCTTTTATAAATTTTAAACTGATTCTTTATTGTATTTATTAAAGTATATTTGCCCTACTTAATGTGGAATTCTGCTGACGAGTATTTTTGTAAAAAAAACAGAATCCCACGCTAACTACAATTATAGGGAAACAAGCATGCAAGTGTCTTTAAATTACGTCTGCATTAGAGACACATGCAGACGTAACTTGATAAACACATTTAACCCTTTATGTGTTTGTGAGGGACACATTTGATTATGTGACTATATCTGTGGGGAGACCACTTCGACCAATCATCCTTTTAAGAGCGGCAATGAAGGCATCTGTAGATAAGTCAGAGGCAACTTCAATATGAACTGCTTTGGTTGCAATACTGACAAAAACGGCAATGTATGTTTTATATGGAACCTTTCCTCTAATCCTGAGATAAGTGCTGACTGGGCCACAAAAATCTACAGCACATCTAGCAAACGACCTTGAAGGGTTAAGGCCTTCAACAGGCAAATTTCACATCATTTGTTGAAGCAATTTCGGGCGATAGCGAATGCACTAAGGGTACGAATTGACAATACGTCGGCATAAATTTCGGCAATGGATGGTCCAAAATCGTTGGCGTATCAGTGACATTAGAACCTTGGTACCAGCAGGATAATTACTAAGATTCTACATCTACATGGCGTACGTAGCATTCGACGAAGTTACACTTGGGAAAATTATGGGGTTTTTTACCCATCTGAAATTGAGGAGATTTCTAATCGACCACCAACTTTGAGCAAATTGAAGCCATTTGTAAAATCGAGGAAAAGGTTGAGAGATTTTAAATCGCCTTGATGGTCCTTTTTCTTCAAGACTTGAGAAATATCTTCTCGAAAGTATTGTCGCTGGATATTTAAACTATGGCGTTTTCTAATTCCTGTGGCTGCAACGAGTTAGAATTGAAAATATTGGATTGGATTTTTTGATTAAATCGTAGCACCCATGCGACAATGCGAAGAATCTTCAAGTAAGAGCTATAGTTTTCAATTGAGTCCGGAATATAATTTGAATTTGTTTCGAGGCAAAGTATGGTTTTACGTTTTTCTTTATTGATTGTTTTTAGATCGAGTGAATCACATTTATTTGACGGCCACTGAGCAGGATCAAGAGCAAGAAAAGCGACCCCATTAAACCAAATTGATGAGGCGAGTTCCTGTACCGTTAGGCCGCGAGACACAATATCAGCTGGGTTTAAATTCGTAGCAACATGTCTCCAAGTATATCCATATATTAGATCTTGAATTTCTGATATCCTGTTGCCAACGAAAACTGATAACTTTGAAGAATGTTGTTTGAGCCAGTGCAAAACGATTTGAGAATCGGTGCAAAAAACGACTTCCAGATTTGTTATCAACAAAAGATTTTTTATTTTTGAGTACAATTTTGCCAGAAGATGTGCTCCACATAACTCTAGATTTTGCAGTGAAAATATGAACAGAAATTTCTCCAGAAGCAGTTACTCAAAGATACAAACAGCAACCAAATACGCGAATTGACGAGTCACAAAAACCATGAAGTTGAACTAACTGAATACCAGCAGCGAGACAATAACGAGGAATTTTAAGCGACGACATACTTTTGAGATCTGATACAAATTGTTCCCAAGCCGTGTGAAGTTCTTGAGGTATGGATTCGTCCCAATCCAGTTTCAAAATTCTTGCTTTATGATTTTGGCCTTATAATAAGAGGCGCTACGTGTCCAAGTGGGTCAAAAAGTGATGACGAGGGCGACAAAATTGTTCTTTTGATAATTTTCCCACCTAGTTGAGTTTTAGGCGAAAACGAGAACAGAAAAACATACTTTTGTTGATGCCATGTGATACCAAGGGCATTGGTTACAGCAGAATCATCAATATTTAAATCTTTAATGGTTTTGTCGTCTTGAAAATCGTTGTGGTTTGTCTACTTCCAAACTAAAACTTGATTTACCTCATTTTTAATTTGAGCCAACTAATGTTTCAGCACCAACCAGTCATCCACGTAAAATGATGATTTTATTGTTTTTGCACCAAGTTCAAATTCATCTATGCATTGATCTGCGAGATAGCGAACACTTTTTATGGCCAGATAAGGGGCAGAAGACATCCCATAAGTGACAGTGTTGAGCTGAAATTTTCTATCACGAGGATCAATTAGAACTTATCTGTATATTTTAACGATGTCAGCAGTAATAGCGAATCGATACAGTCGAAAACGAAGTAATATTTTGTAAAGTTCTTCTTAAATTGTACCGCCAACCATGAGAATATCGTTTATAGATCTTTGTGTCGATGTTAGACAGGAAGCGTCAAATACTACTCTCAATTTGGTTGAAGTGCTGCTCACTTTAAATACGCGATGGTGGGGAATATAATAATGGGGCTTATTTAAGCGGAGGCTAAGAACTAATCTCATAGGTCCACAATCTTCATTTTCGTTCATGAAAGAGACATATTGTGATTTAAAATTATTATCAAGAGCAAACCGTCTCTCTTGAAATGTAATTCTTTTTAGGGCGAGAGACCTAAGGACTAAGAAGATTCTTTGAAGGGCAATTTGGTAACAATTCTACTAGAAGATTCTCGATAGATATTATCAGGGTAGAATGATTCACAATCAGATTGTTGTTGAGTCAGAACACTTGAGACAGATTCAACTTCTTCAATTTCTCACAAACGCTTTCAATTTAAATCAATTTCTGCTTCAATCGACAGCATACAAGAACCGGAAAAGGAACTGTAAAGAGCTTAAACATTGTCAACAAGACTACGTAATTGACCACAGTTGTATTTAGACATAGCTGGGAGTTCGAAAAGGGTGGTAATGTTTTCCATAAAAATCAAAGAACTATTGTCATAACGGGTCTTCAGCCTTTCCAGAGCCTTCGGGTAATTTTCATTCGTAATCTGGAAAGCTTCCACCATTTCCAATGCTTGGCCTTGGAGACAGTTGAGCAAGTGCTTTTTTCGATATTTGATATCCCGTGTTCACGATCAATTATTTGATTAAAAGACGTAATACAATTTTCGTACTCACTGTATTTTCCACTGAATGTAGGCAGTTTGAGTTGAGTCAATTTATTGTTGACAACAGGGAAGCAAATTGACGAATCAGAAACTGTTGTATTGTGAATATCCTCACCAAGCTGTGACTGAATATTCATTTTGGCTGAGACACACAAGTCTTCTATTTCTGGTCTTCCGTTGTCGTATGTCATATTTTTCAATTTGTATCTGGTATGATAAAATATGCTCGAAGTATGACTCCAATATTCCCAATCTGCACTTTAACTCAACAGAAGTAAGCGGCTTACCTTCTCCCCTTCCATTGGCTGCGATTATATTTTTGATGCGACTAAAACTTTTCTTAGTACTAGCCCGTTGCTGCTTAACCTCTTCCCAATGTCCTCATCAAAAAATTGAACCAAAAATTAAACTTCGAGATTCAAATTTACCGGGGACTGTAACCGACGCCAAAGTTTTTCGCCAAAAGTATTTTATATATTTGCTTTATACGCAAGCTTTATATATTAAGCGCAAAATTTTTGTGTAGAGATATTTACACAATATGTACTGAATCCACGAGAGCACGAAAAATGTATACGTTTCTTGTATATAAAAACCGGAATAAACGGTAAAATTTATGAATTTAATTTTTCTTATGACCCACAAAAATTTTTAATTTTAAGGGACAGTAAAATAGTTAAAATCACTGTAGCAAAATTTTTATGTAAAGTTTATATTTAGAGCAAGTCTTACTTTTGATAAGCAACGAAAGGTTTTTTAATGTATTTTCCACCTCACTTAGAACGACCAATACACTTATGATGACAGATGTACTTCAACGACAAAGTTTTTACGAATTTTCCACGGACCGTACCACGAAAAGATTTTAAAACTACTTTTATAAATTGCCCCACGTTGGGCGCCAAAATGCACGATGAAGAGGGGTTTCTCCACCGGCAGCAATAAAGAGCAATTAAAAATTGTTGATAATTGTTGTCTTGTATGGAAGTATATGCTGCTAGTATATGTGGGACAATATAAGATAATGATACAGACCGCGAAAACGACAAGAAACCAAGGTTCAGAAAATACACACACGAAACACACAATGTTCTGTTCAAAAGCAGCCAACACATATCTTTATTTTCATATCAATTATGTGCGTTTCTAAATTTTCTACGGAGCCCAACACAACCATGACTGTGTTCGTTTTAATATTTCGTTATTTACACGAACATTTTTGTATCACATACTTTTTGTTTCAATCACACATAAAGCACACATTTTTGAGTGTTGCTTTATTTGAAGTTCATGTTCTGGTACGTGTAATGAAAAAAAACACAGAACATGTACAATAAACAGGTTCGAGTTCAGTTATATTTTAAGTCGTGTTGTGGCTCGTGTAGTAAGAAAAAAAATATTAAAATATAACTGAACTCGAACCTGTTTATTGTATATGTTCTGTGTTTTTTTTTTCAGTACACTTACCAGAACATGAACTTCAAATAAAGCAACACTCAAAAATGTGTGCTTTATGTGTGATTGAAACAAAAAGTATGTGATACAAAAATGTTCGTGTAAATAACGAAATATTAAAAGGAACACAGTCATGGTTGTGTTGGGCACCGAAGAAAATTTAAAAACAAACATAATTGGTATGAAAATAAAAATATGTGTGTGTTGGTCTAAGTTATGTTTGTTTACATATACATATGTACGAGTTTTTTATTCAGTGTGTGTTTTTTTCTGAACTCTGCAAGAAACACAAAACTAGTGGTTTCGATGGTATCAACTTAAACAATGATTTATGTTTTATTGGCAAAACTTAAAAGTAGCCTTAACAACAAATTAATAAGACATAATGCTTTTATATGTTGTTTTTGTATCTTCAGTTCAAATGCTACATATACATATATCTGTGGTCACAAGCGACAACCGCCTAAGTCGACTTAAGAACTATTTGAGTTTTGTACGCTACCGTATTCTACTAACAATGCTTTATATTTACGTGAAATCCCCATTTCTCTAACATTTTATTTAATAGGTTATTAATGAAAACATACTGACCTATGTCGTAATTAAGCCCCATTACATTTACATAACCAGTTATTTTTCTCGAAAGAATGATTTTCGCCGATTTGACTTATGTGTGCTATCATATTTTACTAAAAATCTTTATATGTATGTATGTATATACCTAAAATCCCCATTTCTCTAATACTGCTTTTTAAAAATATATTAATACAACTATTCTGACCTAAGTCGTAATGAAGCCCCATTACATATATATAAAAAGCAATTTTTCTCAAGAGCATGATTTTCGAGTTAATGCATGTGACCACAGATATACTTAAAATGAACTTAATATGTTATATTCACTCATTTAAAACAAGGGGGAAAAAAATGTAAATGTAAACTGTTACTGTGGTAACAGTAGACCAAAATTATTAAAATAATATAAAAAATTTTAAGTTAGAACATAATGAATTAATTAATGAAAGATATAAAGAATAAAATAAACTATAATGTTATACGTTGACCTAACAGAATTAATTTTTGGACCCACGAGTAAGCACACAATGGGATGGACCATACAGGTAGTGACGGCGTACATGGACTAGGTGACACATTATAACCGAGCCGTTACCGTTGGAGGGGACCTGTTAGTGACTAGTCATCTTTAACCACTGACTAGTATGATGGTTAAGGGTTTGTTAATAACTTATTAAGTTCACTTGATAACAATTAAAAATGCTTTACTTTTGACGGTTGAATCATAATTGATTTTTATTAAATACAAGTAGCTGCTTATATACTAATTTACATTCTCCAATATCAGCTATGCATAATTGTGTCATGTAAGCAATTAATGAGTGACAACGAAAGTACAAAATGTTGAATGGTATCCCCCGCGTTCATTGCTTTATTCTATGCATTTGCCACCCATAAATCCCAGATGGTCAAATGTAAACAAAAAGATCAAATTAATCAATGCAAACAAGTCGAACACTTGTTGCTTGAAAGCTAGACACAAACATACATAGTGTGTGTGTGTATGAATTTACATTTAGTGTTTATATCTTCTACACTATATCCATACACATATCGTTTTGTTTGTGAGTACATGAATTATAATTAATGCTTTTATACGCTATGTCCATGCACACACTACACCCTCACCGTTCAGAAGAATCATACAATTTTATGTGTGAAATTGGATGATTCTTTAATAAAATATACGGTGCATAGTGTATTAAATATTCATAGAGTAATTATTTGTAAAAACTTTGATGTATAAATTTTGGACTTCATTATTTTAGAGAACTTTCTTATTATATATTTATTTTATAAAAAAAAAGTTGATTATAATTATTTAATTGTGATGTAGATATTGTGGATTTCATTCATTGTATAAAATTTGTTCTTTAATATGGTATTTAAATTATATTTATTCTTTAATATAGTTTCTCTTATAGTGGATATATTTATTTAATATGTTACTTAAAATTTTATAATGTTAAAGTAAATACAATATATTTCAAATTTTATTTCAGATTATATTTATGCAGTGCTATGTTATATAGTAATTATATTATAATTATATTCTGTATAGTGTTTAAATTCCAATTTTAATTTATATCTATCAAATTTCTCATTCTCTAGATTTAATTTCAATTTAATCAATCTAAGTATTGTGGCCAATGGCATGGTAATTTCCTTACATTTTACTTCGAAAAATCGTCATTTCATCTTTCGTTATTACAAATTTAGTTATTTATTTTAGGTCCCATGGTGTGTTTTTATCATTCCGTCAAATTTCCGTGGACCATCCTACATTATTCTCTATCTTTCGGCGTCATTTCATAATATACATATATATATACTTTTCATCACTCTTCCATTATAGTGCGAATTCATTATTTCATTTCTACTTTTCAGATCATAGCTTCTCCAGTACTTTATCTAGTTAGTGGTGGATTTTCACTATATCTTGCACGCAATTATTCAATTATTCATTGTAGATAACAGTTTCTTCGTGTCGAAATCTAGTTTTCGCAGAATTTTCACTGTATATCTCGCTAGCTCCTTAATTCACTTTCATTCATATTCCCATTTTAGGTAGGTAGTGTCCTACACGACTACGTCCTATGTACACAATTATTTCCCCACATTCATTTCCATTCATTAAATTATTTTGACCTTCATATCCTCATTTACTTCACTTATAGACGTACATACACACTTCTTGAAGTGATCAATTCCAATAGGTGTTGCCATCTTTCGGTATTATTGTCTTTCTTAGTTCGTCAGTCATCACCAGCGTTTCTATCATTCTATTCAAATTTGCATTTCTATTCTTATCATTTTCATTTTCTTGATATAAATTATCTCTTTCATTCCTTTTATTCTTATTTTCCTTATGTGAATTTTATTTTTATTATTTTTATCCTCGTTATATAAATTTTCTCTTTTATTCTTACCATTGCACATTAGGTTAAACGACTACCAAAACTGTGCTAAAGCCCAATTTCTCAATTGCAAATATTGCACTTTTTTAATGTTATTTTGCAGGGAATACTTCAAACCAACTAAATAAACTCTTTGTTGTTGGAAAATATTAAATGTCGTTTGGCCATGCGGTCAAAATCATCGCATTGTAATGTATTTATAAATTATGTTAAGAGCCCTGTATTGCTTTCAGAAATTCAACTGTTTGTTTAAACAATTTCGCGAATTATAAAGAAGAAAGTGAAAATGGGAAACAATAAATTAAGTAAGTATTAATGTTTTTTTATAAAAATAAAAAATCTTATTTTCGATCTTTATCAATTTAATGATTGAGTTTGAAATTGTTCAGGCTCAAGATCAAATGTTTTTACTTTAAATAAAGTAAAAGCATTAGCACATTTGTTTCAAAAATTGATCTATGTATATTCTGCATGACAGGTTATACAGCTGTTTCGGGAAGAGTCACCAACCCTCATCAGTAACCAAAAGCAGTAGATAGTTTGCTTGGTAAAAAGTTAAATTCATATATATTTGCTGAAAACAACCAAATGAGAATTCAAGCAAAAGTTATACTATTTAAGCCTCTTCCAATATAACAAACTAAAAATAGAACAACTTTGAAACAAATAATATTGTATACGAGTACACATTGCATACTACAATATACATGTTTGTTTTTGTCTTGAAAAAAAACAAGAAAAACAATTTGTTTTTGCTAAACTTATATTTAGTTTGTTATATTGGAAGAGGCTTAAATAGTATAACTTTTGAATTCTTGAATTCTCATTTGGTTGTTTTCAGCAAATATATATGAATTTAACTTTTTACCAAGCAGACTATCTACTGCTTTTGGTTACTGATGAGGGTTGGTGACTCTTCCCGAAACAGCTGTATAACATGTCATGCAGAATATACATAGATCAAATTTTGAAACAAATGTGCTAATGCTTTTACTTTATTTAAAGTAAAAACATTTGATCTTGAGCCTGAACAATTTCAAACTCAATCATTAAATTGATAAAGATCGAAAATAAGATTTTTTATTTTTATAAAAAATAATAAAATTAAAAATACGGAGGGCACGCCGTTAACGCTAAATATAAGTTTAGCAAAAACAAATTGTTTTTCTTGTTTTTTTCAAGACAAAAACAAACATGTATATTGTAGTATGCAATGTGTACTCGTATACAATATTATTTGTTTCAAAGTTGTTCTATTTTTAGTTTGTTATATTGGAAGAGGCTTAAATAGTATAACTTTTGCTTGAATTCTCATTTGGTTGTTTTCAGCAAATATATATGAATTTAACTTTTTACCAAGCAAACTATCTACTGCTTTTGGTTACTGATGAGGGTTGGTGACTCTTCCCGAAACAGCTGTATAACCTGTCATGCAGAATATACATAGATCAATTTTTGAAACAAATGTGCTAATGCTTTTACTTTATTTAAAGTAAAAACATTTGATCTTGAGCCTGAACAATTTCAAACTCAATCATTAAATTGATAAAGATCGAAAATAAGATTTTTTATTTTTATAAAAAATAATAAAATTAAAAATACGGAGGGCACGCCGTTAACGCTAAATATAAGTTTAGCAAAAACAAATTGTTTTTCTTGTTTTTTTCAAGACAAAAACAAACATGTATATTGTAGTATGCAATGTGTACTCGTATACAATATTATTTGTTTCAAAGTTGTTCTATTTTTAGTTTGTTATATTGGAAGAGGCTTAAATAGTATAACTTTTGCTTGAATTCTCATTTGGTTGTTTTCAGCAAATATATATGAATTTAACTTTTTACCAAGCAAACTATCTACTGCTTTTGGTTACTGATGAGGGTTGGTGACTCTTCCCGAAACAGCTGTATAACCTGTCATGCAGAATATACATAGATCAATTTTTGAAACAAATGTGCTAATGCTTTTACTTTATTTAAAGTAAAAACATTTGATCTTGAGCCTGAACAATTTCAAACTCAATCATTAAATTGATAAAGATCGAAAATAAGATTTTTTATTTTTATAAAAAATAATAAAATTAAAAATACGGAGGGCACGCCGTTAACGCTAAATATAAGTTTAGCAAAAACAAATTGTTTTTCTTGTTTTTTTCAAGACAAAAACAAACATGTATATTGTAGTATGCAATGTGTACTCGTATACAATATTATTTGTTTCAAAGTTGTTCTATTTTTAGTTTGTTATATTGGAAGAGGCTTAAATAGTATAACTTTTGCTTGAATTCTTATTTGGTTGTTTTCAGCAAATATATATGAATTTAACTTTTTACCAAGCAAACTATCTACTGCTTTTGGTTACTGATGAGGGTTGGTGACTCTTCCCGAAACAGCTGTATAACCTGTCATGCAGAATATACATAGATCAATTTTTGAAACAAATGTGCTAATGCTTTTACTTTATTTAAAGTAAAAACATTTGATCTTGAGCCTGAACAATTTCAAACTCAATTAATGTTTTTTGTTAAAAATTGTGGCAATTTTGTTTGATTTGCTTGAAATAAAGCTACTTTTTTATCATAACATAAAAAGTGCTGCGATTGTTTTAAAAATATAACTTCATGGAAGCTTTTAAAATTTCGGCGAAGTTGAGCGGATTGAATGCAACCAAAAATGAATATATTGAAATGTTATGAATCAACTTCAAGTTACATCAAATTGTAATTTTTACCCGTTTTCGAATAAAACCATATTTTTTAGGTTATTGCGTTTTCAAAAAAGCGAAGTTATTTGAAATTTGGCTCAACGAAGATTCAAGGCAAAAAAAGTAAAATAAACTTGTGGATTTTATATTCGACAAAATTGGCAAGAATGAAATTTCCGACGACTGCGCCAAGTGTATTACGGAAAAAGTGAGTCTTTTCTGTAAAAACGTATCAGAAATATGGGCGAGATATGGCAAAAGTATTGTGAAGAACAAAAGGGCTGAAAGGTTTCGACGGGAGTATGTCACATGGCCAAACGCTTAAATAAGCTTCGAAAATAAAAATACATCTGACAAAGTGACTTTTTTGGAACGTCCTCAACTACCATTTTCCGAAAAGTCGGAGCACTGAAAGAGGAAAGCAGCAGCGGAACTTTCCAGCGAAACAAATAACGGAACTGACTTATTGGTTCATGCGTCAGCAACGTTAGAACGAAAACAAGGAAATGCAGACTTAGCGGTTTTCATAAATAATATAATAGTGGAGTGAAGTTCATAAAAAACCTGTTGCATTTTCTGCGGTGGAAGCATTAGCTTTTATGCTTGTTCACCAAAGAACAATACAGTGCAATACGTCGAGATAGAAAATTAAGAAACTGCAACATTTATCCCCATTACAACGAAATTGCTGCTGCAAAATTAATTTGTCGTCCTGATGGTATAAGAGCAAGCGAGACAGCAGCAAGAGAATTGTTCAAATGCAGAAGGAGGTCTTTGAAGGTGTAATGAATAAGGAAAATAACAATTATTTAAAGTGTGAGTTGATATTGAGTCACGGTTTCGATAGTAGCACTGGTCAAGCGCAATTTAAACAATCTTTTAACGAGCCGAGCACATCGAATCATTCTGATGCGTCGGTCCTGGCAACTACAATTGTCCCGTTAAGACTTTTGCTAACGTCTGAACAGCATATTTGGAATTATCTTACTCCACAATCGACAAGGTTTTGTCAGCCCGTTAAGTAAGAATACGTTGAAAAACGAAATTGACCCATTAAAAAATATGCACATTACGATCAGCGAAGGGGAAATTGTGGAAGTGTCCTTTAAGTTATATTTAACACTTATTGACGAGAAAGTTTTAAACATTTTCACTGGAACCAAATCAAATCAAACTTGTCCTATTTGCAGTTTCACACCAAAAGACTTCTAGATTATAAGTGATTATACTTGTTAAAGATTTCGTGCAGAAGATTCCAATTGTAAATTTGGATTAAGCCCATTGCATTGCTGGATTCGATTTTTCGAGTTTATATACATTTAGGTTACAAACGTGAAGTGAAAAAATGGCACACATGATCTGAAAAATTCTGGAGATAACTGGGTCTTCGTTGGCGGCTTTGGCAGCACAGATGACGGAAACACTGCGAGTAGAGCATTCACTGATCAGGATATCTTTGCTAACATTACGGACGTTGATCAGACATTAATTTTCCGTGTTAAAATTTTATTAATTTTTTTATCATGCCAGTTTCATCTGAACTCTAGTATATTTGAGGCGTTCTGCATTCATACAGTGGAAATTATCCAAAAGCTTTTTCCTTGCTTGCCGATGACAACATACAAAGTGATTATAACTTCCAAGCATATTATTGACAACAATGTGCATCCGATTAGTTTTTTTTTTTTTTGAGAAGCAGGTGCTGAGTCCAGACACAAAATTTATAAATATGTTCATAAAACGCATGTAGTTCAGTCTGTTTTTATTAGTTTTGTTTCCGTTACACCTTACTTCCGTTTTATTTAAATTTCCCTTCAAATTATGCAATAATTTAGCTTTTATTAATTTTGCACAGAAAACGTATTCATTTAACATACAGTGCATTGTCATTACCAAAGTAATTATAACCCATATTGATGTTATTCAAAAATATTTTATTTTTAAAATTAACAATATTTTATATTCTTTATAAATTTCATCATCTCTGATTTTCTCTTGTATAATCAATGTGAGAAATTCTACACAAAATTTTGGATCTTAAATTTTCATTTACTTATTTTAATTTATTGTCTATTATAATTTTTGGAAAAAAATTTTTCTTTTTGTGTTTAATTTAATTTTTATTTTCTTCTTAAATTTAATTTTGATACAATTTAATTATTCTTTTAAACAGATTTCTAAATTTTCTCGATTTATTTCATAGCTTATCATATAGATAATGAATCTTTTAGTAAATTTAACTTTCTTTTCTTTTTCTATCTTGTAAGTTAATTATATTAATGTTTATATTTTCTCTCAATCAAATATCTTTAAAAAAATTTTTCTTTGTTTCTAACTTTATCTTTCTTTTATATATATTTTGCTTTCATATATATTTTATCTTCTTTTTCCTCTTCTTCTATTTTCCGTACTTTGCTACCATTCTACATGTTTCCTCTTCCCTTGTAGTGGGTTTAAGTACATCTTCTCTTGTAGGAGCTCTATCCATGCCTATATTTTTTCATAATTTCGTCAACCATATTAATTCCCTTCCTATATCTGATTACTTTATGTGCATGTCATTCATTCTGTCTCTCTTCCGTTTGCCGAATTCCCCTATTCTATTTACGAACCAACTCCGTCTGCCAATCTACTTAATTCTTTATCCAATCTATCTACCTGCTTCTTGTTTCTCCTGTTCTTCTTTTGTCGATTTCCTAAATTCTGGATATATTTTCTAATGAAAGAAAGACAATAATTTGTGTAATGTAAGAGAAATATTGGAAAAAATTGAAGACAGCGGTAGATGGAGTAGCTACTTTGGAACAAAGCGACTTGTTCATCTTCAGCATCCTTCTGCCTATTACTTCAACTCATACTTAATCAACTATTTAACTCAACATTTGAAAGAAAAGAACATGAGATATGTTTTTTTCTTTTTTATACCCTCCACATCTCAGTGGCAGAGGGTATATATAGGTTTGTCATTCCGTTTGTAACGCATCGAAAAACTAATTTCCGACCCAATAAAGTATATATATTCTTGATCCTTATCACAGCTCGAGTCGATATAGCGATGTCCGTCTGTCCGTCTGTCCGTCTGTCCGTCTGTCCGTGTGTCTGTTGAAATCACGCTCATTCAAAAAAAAAAGCATTTACTTAGGTCAGGTTACGAAAAAATTATTTGCCATAATTCCCACCAGGTTGGTATTGAAATCTGAGTAAATCGGGAGCCTCTGCGCTGAGAAATGAACAAAAGTTTATAGATACCTCTAAAAAAAACATGAAACCTAGTGTTTTCTTGTAATAGTTTAGTGGTTGAACATACAACAACATAAAAAAAGCCACAAAAAAAATGTGATTCATACATATTAACAATAACAAGAACACAACTACCATGAGCTATGTTAATAGTATTGCCACAAACCGAGGTGGAGGGTATCAAAGATTCGGCACAGCCGAATTTAGCACTCTTACTTGTTTTATATACGAGAGTTTGTACGAACAAGCTGAGTTTTTTCAATATTTAGCTTTCTCTACATTTGATATTAATAAAAGTTTTAGAATATTCATTGTATTCCAACTTTTCACAACCCTCAGGAGACCTGACTCAGTTCTTAACCAGCCATGGAGGTTTCAGGAGCTACTTTTTTAAATTCAAAAACATGACAATTCACCACTGTGGCCAAGATGACCAGGACTATGGGAAGATGCGGAACATGTTTTCTTCGATTTTCCCAGATTTGGAGAATACAAACGCATCGTGAACAGTGAAATTAGTCAGAATATAGAAATCCGAAGAGAATTGGAATTCGGTCTGCAACAACGTAACCACCTTAAATAAAAAAACCACGCACAAAAAAGGGCATGCGTAAGTTGAAAAGAGCATCCACAGCTCAAAACGAGGAAGTAGCCGAAGGCGCTAACCACCCCCGCAAAGTAATACCTAACGGCAGTCCCGCGCTGAGAGTGGTCGAAGACTAGAGAGTCGGCTCTTTTAGTGGGTAGGGGGCCCACACGAGCTGAATCGCACATAATGAATGACAGCATTCATATCATTGAAAGATTTTTTCCACCGCCGGCAACCAAAGAAAAAAATTTGAGACTGCTGCAGAAGTTATAATGGTGAAGACGAACCAGAATCGAGCCAAGAAGACTGACTATTTTATCTAGGCTGACTACCTATTGTCAGCTGGGATTGCTTTGGGAACAAACTTTAGTAATTTTTGGACACATAGTGTATCATAGTGTGATTTTTGGTTTCCGAACGTTCTCCCCATTGGCGAGCTATTATTTCAATTTAAAAATAGTTAAGGTTGTTTTTGTTTATTGTCAATGAGAAGGAACACATGCTTCGGTTCTAAAAAGTTATGATGATTGATGGATCTACTATATAAGTTTCTTTTTTATAAAAAAAAAAATGTTTTCAAAATCGGCTGGTATGATACCGCAAAAATGGATGGACCTAATTAATTTTTTTTATATTTTGTGGTAGACAAAAGAGTGTTTCTTTTTTACAACAATTTTTTTGGTATTTTGTACTTTTCACTTTTACCCACGTATATCCTTTATAAAAATTTAAAACTTAAACAACTTATTGACTTCACAATTTACTCAACTTAACACTTCTAAATAATTCACGAACAACCAAAAATCAAGCTATACATACGGCTACAAAAAATAGCAAAACAAAGTAGTAGTTCAAAGTAGTTTGTGTTTTCTCCCAAGTTGGCGGTGAGTTTATACATACATATGTAACAGGCGCGGATCCAGGGGGGGGGGGGGGAAACGGGATATTCCCCCCCCCCCCAACTCGGTTAAAAAAAAAACAATCTAAGTGATTTACGTTTTGCAACTACTAAAAAAAATTCCTTAACATTTCAATAAATAATTTGTTGTTGTTATCCAAATATTTGACTGCAAATATCTTACATATATGAAAATATAACATCAACTAGAGTGAATAAAATACCGTATAAATGTTAACTGCAAAAATCTGCCATCTATAAGTGATAGTAAGTATTAAGAATCAACATCCGGTTGGAGTTCATGCTTAATAACATTTACTATTTGAAAGTTATTTTGAATACAAATTCTAATTGGTTTCCAATTGTATAATTTTATAAAGTTAAAATATTTCGAAATTTGGAGATCTTTAATTGGCGACATTTTGTTCGAAATCTTTAAAGATTTAAACAGCTGTTCTAAATCTACACCTGTTGCAAAACAGTACAAGTGAAAGTTAAAATAATAAAAATTACATAATAATCAAATTTTAAGTGAATAATAAATACAAGTTTTTTAATATATAGTAACTTAAAGCGATGGTAAGCATTGAAACAATGAAATTTGAGTATATTTATATAGTTTTACCAAATAAAAGTGAATATTTATTAATTTCTAGAAGAAAATTATGTAAATTTTTTTCGAACATATATATGTATATAAACAATGATGCTGCATATTTCTTTCAAAAAATGCAAATCAGCAATCCAAAAAGCGCTTATTGTCAAAGTTCTTTAGCGTTTGAATATTTTATTAACTAAAATCACTTAACAATTAATTAAAAATAATCCCAAATTTAACAACAGTAATTACTACGCTTCTAGTTTTTGTCTTAAATTAAATGACTTTTATTAATTATTTTTCAATTAATCTCTTTAATTTCATTACAATTTTATAAACATTTTGTTAATAATTAGGTTTAAATAATTTAATATAGAGTATAAAATTTTATACTCTCCAATAGTATACAGTGCACTTTTTTAACATATTGTTTTTTATGCATATTTCTATTCATACATATATGTTAAAAAATTCATTAAAACTTTTTTTTAGTAATAATTTAAAACTTAAGGAAGAAAAAACTAAGTTCATATAAATAGTTAAATACATTGAAGAAATAAATTAAATTGTCTAATTGACTTCTAGTTAAGAAAATTTTAGTTTTTATAATAAATTTTATTTGATAAAATTAATTTGTATTAAAATTTCGACTATTTTTATAAAAACTTAAACAAAACACCAGCGGGTCATTTACATATGATTCGAAATCCAGTTTAAACCGCTTAGTTAAGTTTTTAATCATTAGTTAAAAATTTTCAAATATTACTTTTTAATATTATTTTTTAATAGCAAAAACATCAAAAACCTATATCAGCTTTTTTTGTTGTAGAAATGTGTTGTGAATAACGAAAACAATGAGGTTTTATCCGCAGATACACATAGTTCTGAAAAAAACAACGTTTATTCTGGTGAGTTCAATAGGGTTAAGTCTCTGTAGAAAATAAATGTTTACAGCATTAATAGTCACTGGACAAGACAATTCTGAAAACATGATCCTTAAAAAAAATGTATTAAATTTTTGGCCTAAACACTTAAGAAAAAATCCTTGTTTTAGATCAACCTTCTACCTCTACAATCACTAATTCAACTCTAGTAGAAATAATCGATGATGATAATGTTATAACTACATCTGATTCTATATCCAGTCTTGGTTCAAATAAAACAAATGGTGAGAATTTACTAGAATAAAAGACTAAACTATAAATATTAAATTCTGTACTTTTCAGATAAACCAAAAGAATTTTTTTTAGACATTGGAAACTATTTAGGGAAAAAAATTGACGATGCTACAAAAAAAAAGTTATTAACGGAGCATTGGACTCCCTCCAAAGATTATAATTTTCCATATTCTGTGCGGCAAGTTTCAGGAAAAGAAATGAAAAATTTTTTAAGTGCTAAACATTTGGAAATGTATAGCGAATGGCTAGTGTTATCCGATGCTAAAAAAGGTCTTTTTTGTAAATACTGTTCGATTTTTGTTAATAGAAATGGGGGAGGGTATAAGAAAAATGTAGCGCTGAAGGCTTTAGTAACAACTCCTCTGATAAATTTTAAGAAACTGTTGGGAAAGGAAAGCGATTTAGAGAACCATTTTAAGTGCTTATACCACACGGATTCGGTTTCTTCGGAGAAAATGTTTTTAAAAACCCAAGAAAATTTCCATCTTGAGATAAATAATCAATTAAACTCAAACGCACTTAAACAAAAAGTTGAAAATCGGGAACGCCTGCTGTCCATAATAAAATCTATAGTTTTTCTTGGAAGGCACAATGTTCCTCTTCGTGGACATCGTGACGATGGTCCCATTTTATCATCTGAAAATACTAGCGCCCAAGGTATTTTTCATAATCTTCTGCGATTTCGTATAGATGCTGGAGACAAAATATTAGAAAACCAGTTAAAAAAAAGTGCTGCAAATGCAACGTATACATCCAAAACAACTCAGAACAACATAATTGAATGTTGCTATAATCTAGTGCTGGAAAAAATTTTAAAAAATGTATATGAAGCCAAATATTTTTCAATAATTTTTGACGAAACAACCGATTTATCGGGAAAAAGTCAGATATCTATAGCTTTAAGATACTTCGATGTGACCGAAAATGCAGTTAAAGAAGATTTTATTGGTTTCGTAGACGCATTTAAAGAAGCTTCAAAGAACATTGGTGAAGACGTAGAGGTATCAATAGATGCAAAAACATTGTCATCAATAATTGTCACAGCTTTAATGAATTTTGGGCTTGATTTAAAAGGTTGTGTTGGAATAGGAACTGATGGCTGTCCACTGATGTTAGCAGAAAAGGGAGCTGTAAATAAAATAATTGAAACTGCGACAAATGCAAAACAAACACCCTGCTATTCCCACAAGCTCAACAATTCTATATCAAAAAGCAATAAGGTGCCATTAATTCAAAAAGTTACGAGTTACTTCAAGGAAACCACAAAATTTTTTAAAAGCCACCATCCAAAACGTAATACCGTTTTAATAAAATTTTTGGGAACCAAACTGTCACCATTGTGTGAAACAAGATGGGTGGATCGCCATGATTCCGTTTTGGTTTTTACAGTTAGTATTGAAAAAATAATAGAGGCATTGGAAAAGATATCCGATTGGAAAGATAGGGATACAGCGTCAAAAGCCTTGTTATTGAGAAATTCCCTGAGCACTTTTGAATTTGTATGCGGATTATGCATTTTAAGCGACATACTTACTATAACACAGCCTCTAAGTGTAATTTTGCAAAAGCAGGATATTGATCTACAAAAAGGATCCGATCTTATAACAACTTTAATAATGCGCCTTGAAACTAAAAGAAATGAAGCCGAAGAACAATTCAAAATAATTTTTGAAAAAGCAGAAGCTATTTGCGTTGGAATGGAAATTCCAATTGAGAAGTCGCGATATGAAAGAAATCATCCAATTAAAGATGTGCAAGAGTACTATCGCGTTGTGGGTTACATTCCCCTAATAGAAACTATTTTATCAGATTTAAAAACACGTTTTTCGAAAGACGTTCTTAATTTATTTAAAATCACTAAACTACTACCCTATAATATAGTAAATATCTCTTTTTCAGATATTAAACTTTTAATACCACAACTGGTAGATGATCTAATTATATTTCATAAAACAGATAAAAAACTTTTATTAGCAAAAGTTGAAGCTGAAATTCTTCACTGGCAACAAAAATGGAAAATTTCTAAAGATCTTGCAAATAATGTGTTAAATTGTTTAGAAAGCTGTGATAAAGACATTTATCCAAAGTTAAGGATAATATTCCAAATTTTTGCTTCGATGCCTGTCAGTAATGCTACTGCTGAAAGGTCTTTTTCCACTCTTCGTCGTATTAAAACATGGGTTAGGTCGACAATGACGGAGAACAGGCTAAATGGATTAGCTATGATGCATATCCATCAAAATATTGATATTAATCCAAACGATGTTTTAGACAAATTTGCCTCACAACGAAATCACAAATTATTTATTTGATGAAAATATATTTTTGGCAATATATGTATTTTTATTTTTTTACTATAAGACCTATTATTTTTAGTTTTGCAATGTATGTATATATGTATTTTTAATTTTTATTGAAAGCCTAGCCTACTAATTTTATGTATGGATTTAATTTTTAGTTCTTGTTGAGTTTTTGTTTATTTATTTATTATTATTTTTTTTTTCAATTTAAATAAATTGAAATTAATTGATTTATTCAATGTACAATTTTGTTTTGAACATAGTCATATTACGGAAAAATATGGAAAAATATTCCAAATCAGTTAAAAATATAAATTTAACAATCGGTTAATGGGTTTTGCAGCGCAAAGGGTTAAAGATTCGAAATGTTTAAAAATTTAAAATTTGTCTTTAAATAGTCATAATTATTGACGATTCTGAAATGAAATAGATCTGTCAATCGGATTTTTAGATATATCGTGTCAACTTTTTGTGGATTTAGCACTTTTAACTTTACAGAATTTCAAAAAAAAATCTTAAAATGCTTGGTTTAACACTGTCAAAAGTTGAATTAATTTATATAATGACGTTGAGAATGTTCAAGGACCTACGATGGATAATGTACAACATTTACGTGTTAAAAAAAGGATTTGTAGACTTCTAAAAAGATTCTGTAACGAAAGAAATAAAAATCGTAATGCTTTATCTAAAATTCACTTGACCGATAAGCAATTTATTTTCAAAATCGAAACCAAAATTATTTAAAAAACGATGTATCTTATAATCTTACTAAATTATGACAATTAATTTCTCTTTTAGTTTTATTTTAAAACTTTTACTTAACAATAATTTGGAATATTTTTTCAATACTTTTATGCAATTTCTTAATGTAAAAAATAATTTATTTAAACTGTTGTGTTTTTTATATTTTTTTTATTGACCAATTTGAATTATATTAAAATAATTTAAATCAAATTATTAATAATTTTTTTTTTGCAATATATAAATTTTTAGTTTTTATGAGAAGACTAATTATTTGCGTTTTCTAATTTTTTTGTAAAGACTAATTAATTTTAATTGTTGCACAGAATTCATTTTTATTTCTTTTTAGTTTTGTTTTTTTATGTTATTTTTTATAATAAACTGTTAAAGCAAATTTTAAAATTTTTTTGTTTCATTTAAAATTTTGTCTATAAAGCACCTCATTAAAAAATAATGAACTTATGTAAAACACCTAAACAAAAAATATGATTTTCAAATTAAAAAAAAAAATAAAATCAAAAAAGTTCCCCCCCCAAAAGCTTGAGCTGGATCCGCGCCTGTATGTAAAGACCAAAAATTTTAATTTAATATAACACACCAATTGATCTTTATAATTCAGGAGTCAAACAACGATTAAAAAACGAATACAATGTAATAGTAAAAAATAGATTTTTCAACAAATTGACCGGAAAATGTCATACAAAAAGAAAGACCTCTTCATGTGGAAATCATTTTAGCCCGAAACCAGTTAAATACGGTGGGTCCCCTTTAACGCTCACGTAAAAAGCCTGTTTTTTTTTTTATTATTTTCAAATAGTTGGTATGCCGTACTACGCCGTCCGATTTTGCATTTAAAAAAAGATCATGCTCCAAATTCTAAATTAGTATTTTTAAACAACACAATTATAATATTTCTTTCTAATCTATATATGTAAAATTCATTTTCTGTTTGTTTGTTTGTGTGTTTGTTTGACCGCTATACAAATTTTTATTCTTCTACGGATTTCCCTAAAATTTGGTACACACGATCTCCGTACTCCAAGAAAGGTCGCCATATGATTCTTACCGGACACGCCTACTTTTACGGCCACTTTTTGTATACAATTCGTTTTCTGTTTTTTGGTATATTTGTTCGCTATACAAATTTTTATTTTTCACTCCAGGAAAGGTCGCCATATGATTTTTACCAGATACGCCTACTTTTACGCCCACTTTTTGTATTTTTAAATTTTTTTGTTGATTTTATTGTTTGTTTTTACATGCTTTAATATTCACTTCTATAATTGTGAACTCAACTGTGTGTCACATGCACTGTGATGTGTTTAAGGTATTTTAATATGATTCATATTAATTTCACTTTTATTATACATATGCATGTATGTGTGTATGTACTTATAGCATGTAGTTTAATCGTTGAATTCAGGTTCCTGTTGTTATAGTTCTTGATTGTAACTATTAACATAATTAGTCACGTATAAGTAATGTTTTTGGCTTAATGTTGTGGTAAATGTTATAATGCAAATAATACCACGTATAATATATGTATGTATGTACACAAGCTTTTAAAGTATTATGTTTACACATTCATTTCAATGTAAAAATGTATGTAATAATTTACTAACTAATATTAGTATACAGACATTTAATACGATAATAATTTTAGAATAAAACAAATAACTGATAGAGAACAGTATTCATGTGATTCTTGTAGTAAATAAAGATAAAATAATAAAAAATTATTTATGGAAAATACAAAAATTACATTTTTTCTAATATAAAATTTCGCTGTGGTTGAAAAAATGTTTTAATCATAAATGGCGACAATATGGCGAAATTAATATTAAGTCTTTCTTTAAAATAGAACAAACCAAAAATAGCGTATATGAATTATGTTGTTTAATATTGTTTCCATAGAGCTTATGCATATTTATTAGTAAATATAAATGTATGTATGTATGTGTAGCATGTTCAAATAATGTTTGTGAAAAGAATAACAGATCCCTACTTATTTTGGATTTTCGATTTATGCTAAAATGCTGTGATAAAGAAACCCGATTAAAAGTACTTTCACATTATGTACAACAAAAAGACTACGCCAACATCAAAAACGAACAGTGGCTCGCAATAACTAAATGGCTAGGCAAACGTGACACGCATTTTTGTTTATCTAGTTTTGAAAGTAAAATCAAATTTGAAAAAAAAAAAAAAAAATGCTCATACATTAACTATCGTGATGTGAATTATCTATCTGTTTTTTCTATGAGTATTCGTTATTTATGTAAAATATAATCTTATCAACATTATGTTGTGTCTTTATTATAACCCGTTCGATTTGTAAACGTTAACAAAAGTAAATTTATTAATTTATTAAAACTACTACTAGTTGCTGTTCGGTATGCATACAGCTGAAGGGCATCCGTATTGATTCCATATTCAGAATCCATTGTGCGTGAAAGAACGCTGAAACGATATATAAGTGAATAACTCACACCAGTTATTTGATCAGCCAATTCTGGTTGTTAAAAAAATTTTCTGGCTGTGTTGCCGTTATTTGTTGTGCCTGATCCAGGCATTGGGATATCAGCCAGTATAGCCAATTCCTTTCTCAGATTGGTTTGTATCTCAATTTTTTATTATCAACAATCGCCTTATCATAACTGCGAACCCACCATTTTTGAATTGGAATTCTGTGGGCGATATGCACAATACATTCAAAGAAGCGAATATACGCATGTAAAGTTGAAAAGCCACGTTCACATAAATTTTCTTTGCACACAAATTATTGATTATATTTAGGTCGTTCATACTTTTTGGTGATACATCACAAATTCCACATTTTTGGGATGATGATTCTGCCACAACACTAAATACCTTGACATCTATCATAGACATATGAAACTGATGACGAACTTCATAATTTTCAAGTTTTGTTGACCGTATTTTGGTAATTTGGCTTTTGAAATTGTTCACTTCTTCATGGATCAAGCCTGCTGTTTTCTTTTAACAAAGTAATTTTAATGGCCTGCAGTAACGAGTGGATGAAGGTTTCATATTTTTCCAGAGTTTGGTTGATCCAAAAACTATTTGTAATAGTACCAGGTACACCGCAAACATATGTTGGTCGATCATGCAAGCGTCAACATTATTAAAATTTTCATCACAACCCCATTTGTAAATAACAGTTATCTTTAAAGTGTTATTTATTACTCTCTGTATTTTTAAAATCTTGCGAATGCGCAGCAACTATTCGGGCCACTGTGTCTCCAATCATTGTAAAGGCACCTCGAAAGAATGACCAGTACCTTGTAGCCCATTAGGTTAGCACAGTTTTACCGCAGACCGTAGTGCCAATCTGCAAGTCCATGTAAACCTTTTTTGTGTAACCACCATCAACATATAAGGCTTAAGCTTCCTCTGCTCTATATTTAATTAGTTCTTTATTATCGGATTTAATGGCAGATTTAAATCCATGTGGCAAATTTTCATCTCGGTTCAACATAGATACAACCATGGATGCATTCCTTTGGCCAGCCTTTTATAAACTAGTGCAGGCCGCAGACATGAGTTCATCGCACGGGATTTCTTCGGCAATGTGCAAAACTTTTTTTTTTTTTGTGACAGTCATTGAAGCAAATTTCCGGACGTCCAGAACTTGGAGTTGGGTCTTCCATTTTAATTTCACCATCTAACCAGACCTTGTTATTTTGCTCAAAAATTCTCCGAGTTCGGTGGCTTCTATCAACTTCATGGCTATTTTTGAGGTGAAATTTTTAATTCTTTTGTTGTCATACACATAAGATTCCACAGCAGAAAGTTTTTTAGAAGCGGCATCTTCCTTATACCAAACTAAAAATAACGCTCACTTGGAAACTGACATTGTAGATAAAAAAATTTATTTTTCAAAAAATTGCGAAAAGATGAAGCTAATTTTGGACATATCACATCACAAGACTCTATATTATTTTGAAAAATAAAACTTAGACCGAATCCATTCGAATCACAGAAGTTTGACTCTACAACAGGTGAATTTATTGGTAAACATTATATTTCTTACTAGCACTATAAACAATAACGAATCTAAAACGAGCAACACAATGACAGGTCACAAACTAATATTTTTTTCTTATGAGTTTTTTTATGGCGAAGTATATTATATTCCAGTTTATTTATTTTATTTAAGCTAATATGGCCTAGTGTTTTAGATGTAAATAATAAATAATAAAATAATAATAAAATAATAATAAAATTATTATCACATCACAGTAAAAAAATACGAACATAAAACATATTAAATTAAATAGCTTAAAATCACTAAGTATTTATTGCAACCCTGTAACTACTTATGAAACCCTTGAAAAAGTCAACATAAAATTGACGAAACGTCGGGTAAATGTAATATTGTTTTTATTTACATCTGTGTGGTCAGGGTATACCGACTTTGTGCTGATCTTTGTAAATACCAAAAACATTTGATATTTTTCTTATACCGATCGACTAATAATCACTTTCTGAATCAATTTAGCTATGTCCGTCGATCGTACGTTCGTCTGTGTGTCCTTGTAAACTTTGTAATCAAACTATAGGTCCCAACTATGAATATATAATGATGCAATTTAGTACATAAGCTTCTTTCAGCCATAGGATAACCGCTACTAAAATAGGTGAAAATCAGTTCATGTTCAGACCTAGTCCCCATACAAATGACCACTATGAGTTCGACTTAAATTAAGTTATAGCCCCTATATGAAGCTGATTCCTTCACTTAAATCTTTCAAAAAAACAAAAATATTGCACAGCTTTATCTCAAATTTAGTATGTATATGTATTGCAAAAAATAAGTGACCTTACCAAATATGGTTAGAATCGGTCCATATTTCGATTTAGGTTAGGTTAGGTTGGATGGGTCGCTCGCCCGAAGGCGGAGGCCATATGGTCCACTATGATTCCCTTTAGAAAGTACCGGAGGGTAGAGAGAGGAAGAGAGATTAAAGAGTACAGATATATAGTTTAAGGGGTATGGAAAATGAAAAAGAAAAGAAAAGAACAAGTGAAAAATACCCTTTCGTCCGTTATGAGTCCTTCCTGAACCAGCCAGATTCCCACAAGAAGTCCGCAAGGTCGCCGAGTGGAACATCTACTATGCAGCCCAGGTTATTGAAGAATCTTTGCACTGGATATCTAAGGCGCCGCTCCTTCAGTGCTCGACATTCACACAGCAAATGTTGCACTGACTCCTCCTCGTCCACATCCATACAGCTCCTACAGAACTCTCGGGACACCTATGCGTTCAGCCATTCTTCCTATTACAGAGTGTCCAGTGAGTATAAGAAGGCTGATTGTCCCTTTACCAAAACCAAGAAGTGATTTCATTCTCCTTGGATTAGGCAAGGGCCATAAGATTTGAGATATTCTGCAAGAGGTCAGTTGCGTCCACCTTGTCTTTAATTCAAGATCAGCTGCCTCTTGAATCAGATTAGGCAGCTATGAGAATAATACTATATCTCCTATATTTAATTGTATACTGTTTTCTTTATAAAATGATTCAGGTCTACGTTTTTTTTTTACTTTTGCTATTATCTCTCTAGCACAATCTAATGATTTTCTTAATCTTATTTTTAGTTCATTTGCATAGTTATCTAGATTGTGTATTTTGTCATCGCATTTAAAATTTTCACCTGGCAAATTTGGTAATTTTCCAAAAACTAGTTCGAATGGGGAGTATTCTGTATCAACGTATGGTGTTACGTTATACGCAAATGCGTAGTATGAAATCCATTCACTCCAGTTATCCTCATTGACAAAAGACAAAAAGTATTCATTTAAAGTTCTATGGTTTCGCCCTACAGTACCTAAAGTCTTGTGTTGATACTATGTTGAAAATTTCTGTTCTATCCTCAACAAATTGCATACTTCCTTTAATAGTTCGTTCGTGAACTCTGTACCCTTGTCAGATTTTAAAATTCTAAATGTCCCATATTTCAATATTAAACCTTCGACCAAAGCCTTTGCCACTGATCTTGCTTCCTTTATTTCCATAGGAACTGCTACCACGTATTTTG
Source organism: Cordilura impudica (assembly GCA_963682025.1). Taxonomy (NCBI): domain Eukaryota; kingdom Metazoa; phylum Arthropoda; class Insecta; order Diptera; family Scathophagidae; genus Cordilura; species Cordilura impudica. Next base: position 108,507,250 of record OY821521.1, read on the forward strand.
TCAACTCACACTGCATTGTCAGTATGTATCTGATGGACGCAGCGGTCCGATTGTGTCTATTACTATTGTCTCAAAGCTATTCTTAAGTGTGTCTGTTATATTGAATGGTTCTTTCGTGTGCTTCATCTGCTTATTTCTTTGACAAAGATCGCACGCTGAAACACATTCTCTAACCATCTTGTTCATGTTCTTCCATATGTATTTTAGTTTAAGTTTTAGTAGGGTTGCTTGTTCCTTTTTTAAATATTATTTCGAAATCGTAATCTGACAATTCAATTCTTGTTAACTTGGAGTTTGGGTTCGAGTGAAAAAACAATGAGACCAATGGACGATGGTCAGTCACTGCAGTAAATTTTCTGCCATATAGGTATGGACGGAAAAATTGTATTCCCCAGTATATGCCTAATAATTCCTTTTCTATGACGGGTTTATTTTTTTCGTGCTTACTCAATGAACGGCTTGCGAAGGATATTGGTCTGTCTTTGCCAATTTCTCCTTGCGATAGTATAGCCCCTAACGCATAGTCCGATGCGTCTGTTGTTAGTATAAATTGTTTCTCAAAGTCTGGATATTGTAAAATTGGTGGGCTAATTAGTTTGCACTTCAACTTTTCAAAAGCTGTTTGACACTGTGGAGTCCTTTCAAATTTTGCACCTTTTTTTAGCATGTCATTCAAACAATTTGCTATTTTAGCAACATCTTTAACAAATCTTCTATAATAATTACAAAATGCCACGAACCTTCTCACTTCGTCCGGATTTTTTTTGGAGTAGGATATCTAGTTATTGCTTCAAATTTTGACGGGTCTGGTTTAATACCATTAGGAATAATCAAATGACCAAGATATATTACCTCTGGTTTAAAAAAAAAAAAACGTTTGTCTGGATTCAGCTTCAAATTATACTTTCTTAGTCTGTCAAAAACCCTAAGCAAATTGGAATTATGGTGCCGTAGATTACAACCAAACACTATGATATCGTCAACGTAAAGAAAAGCTTCAGACTCCAACCCAGATAGTGCTATGGTTAGCATACGCTGAAAACTATTCGACGATATCTTCAATCCAAAAGGCAGTCTTGTATATTGAAAGTGACCATTAGGTGTAAAAAAAGCTGTATATGGTCTGGATTGCTGATTGAGTTCAGTTTGGTGAAATGAGCTCGTCATGTCCAAAGTTGAAAAATACTTGGCTCTGCCCAATTTATCCAAAATATCATCCAAACGTTTCAATGGGAACTTATCGTTTACAATTTTATCATTGTGTTTTCTATACTCCACAACCAATCTCCACTTCCTCTTATCCGTATGGCCCTTTTTCGGAACCAATAGCAATGGAGCGTTGTACGGGCTAATGGATGATTCAATTATGCTATTCTCTAAAAGTCCGTGAACCTGGGAATTTATTTCCGCTGTATGCGTGTGTGGTAGGCGGTAGTTTTTTATGTACACGGGATTTTTGTCATGTAGGTCTATTGTTTGTGTGTAGAAATTATTCGTTGTAAAGTTCTCATCTTCAATATGAAATATTGATTGATATTCCTTCAGTATTGACCTAAGCTCTCTTCCGACTTCATCATTTAAATTTTGCAAATTCAAACTTTCCAACAATTTCTGAAACCTCTATTCCACATTCCTGTTATTATTTCTATCACATTTTTATGAACAAATTTCGTAATTTTTAAATGGTATCGTTTCTACCCTCATATTTTCAATTATTATCACCCGATTCGTCACATTCAATAACTTCACATGCTGAGTTCCTCTTCTAGGTACTATTGCATTTGCTAAATAAACTCCTATTTAATATAACAGCGTCGTCTTCTAATTCTATTTAAATGTTACAATTATTTCACTTCTTTCTGGAATTGTTATCTTATTAACCCCAAAAACACTATCGTGAATCGGGATCGTTACAGCCTCATCATCAATGTTAAAAGTTATCACATATCTATCATAGTCGATATTACATCGATATTTCGTCAAAAAATTTCTACCCAATATTCCATCCGTATTCATTGGTATATTATCCGCAATCAACTGTATTTTATGTTCAATTTTTGTGCCGTTTTTTATGCCTACAATCGTCAAACCAAACGATTTAATAATTTCCTCCGAAATTCCCGTTAAATTGCAGTAGTCATCTTGATCTTCTTGATATCTATACAAAAGTTTCTGTTTACATAGCGATATGTCCGCACCTGTATCTATTAAAAACGTAATTTCTTTGTTTGTGTTCTCAACATTCAATTTAACGTAATTTCCAAGGTTTGCTACTATACTGTATATCTTTTTAGTTTCTATTGTGTTAGTTTCGAAGACTGGGATGTTATCATCTCCGGAATTTTAGAATTTCCCTGGTTCTGTATCTGATTGACGTTACGATATCTACCATTATTATTATTTCTGTTGGCACTTTTTGTCCGTAATTATTATCCCTGTAGTTGCTATTATCATTATTTCTATTATTGTGGTTATTTGTATTATTGTTTGAATTTCTATTATAATTGTTCCTATTTGTGTTATTTCGGTATGCATTGTTCCAACGGTTTCTATTGCCATTCCAACCATTGTATCGTCGACCATTTTTACTATTAGGATTTCTATTGTTGTTAGAATAGTTGTTGTCATTTCTACGATTATTGCTATGTGTTCTAGAATTATTGACATGTGCCCTATGGAATAAAATTTTGTTCTGTTTTATTCTCGATTCTGATTTCTCGGCTATTTTTAAAGCTTCCGTAAAGGTCGTCACTTGACTGGGATCTATCGTAGATATTGTTTGAGCATTTTGAAAACCATTAACTAATGTGTTATAAGCCACCACACCATTCGTGTTCACTATTGAACCTCTGTTCGCTTCACCTACCGTAGTGGGTACATTATTCTGTTTCAACCTATTATGTACTCTAATGTCCAATTTTGCGCTAAAAACGAATTCCAAAAAGAAGTTGTTTTTCCTGTGGTATCGTCTGTGCAACTAATCTCAAATTTGCTACAAACCCTATCAAACCTTCTCTCTTTCTAGTAAAGGATGGTATTAATTTTGATACCGCAGATAATTCACTTAAATTCATATTCGTTATTGGTATTTCCTGTCGTTGTCCTAAATTATTCCTTCTCTCACTATGCCGTTCCAATAATTCAAATGCTTCCACTCTTAATTTTTTAAATTTTCCTAATAATTTCTCACCGCTATCGAGGGGCATTTTATCATCAGCAATTGTATCCTCTAGATCTTTTAGTAAACTTTCAATTTCTATATTATTCGCACTTATTGTCTCCAGTGAGTATGATCGGTTTACTGATTTCCGTAGCATTTGCAATCAACCCTTCTAAAGATTGTATTATACTCTCCATATGAACCAATTACTGAATATTCATTATCATACAATGTTTCTTTTTTATCATTATCTATATTTTCATTTTAATGCGATAGTAATTTCATTTTATTTTTATACATGTGTATCTAAAATTTCATCTTAAAATTCTTATTTGTATAATTTTATGCCTATAACTTTATGTAGTCAAAGAAAAAAAATTTACATTATTTTACTTTATCGTCTTATTTTAAATATAAAGTTATCCATATCTCAAAAAAAAAATTTCTTTTTTATTTCTAGCTTTCTTCATTTCATATAGGTTATGTATTTAATTTGATCATAGCTTTTATTGTGCCATATATTTGGGAAAATAAATATGTTTACAATTTCTGTTTTTTTAAATTTCTTTTCGTCTTCTTTATAATTTTTATTTCATTCTTTAGTTTAGTTATTTCCAATAATAATTTTAGTTTGATTCCATCGTCCCTTTCGTATGTTAACTCATGCGATTTCACCGCAATTTGTTTCTTTATCCGTGCTAGAGCACCTCCTCCGGATTTGTTGCAATTTGGCAGAGGGAATAAAACGTTTTTTGGCACTGTCTGCTTTCTGGTTTTTATAAATTTTGGCGTAGGGCCTATGTTAAGAATTTCTGGTTTCTTTTTGTTATTAATGTTGCCGTCTTTTAATATTTTTGCCCATCTGAGTTCTGCTTCTTGGAACTCTTTCCATAGTTGCTGTAAATCTTCTCCCATGTAGTTGTTTCTAAAAAACAAAATCTTAATATTTTTCTTTCTATCCGCTAACCTTTGAGGATGCAGACTAAGCGTAAGTTTTGTTTGTCTTTATCCTTTTTTTCCCGCTTTTTGGATTAAGGAACAAATTAAATATAGCAGAATTTATTTTGCTGTATATTTTAATTTTTACTTGATTTTTATCAAAAGCAATTTGGCTAGATCAGAAATTTTGTTTTTGTTCAGGATGAGTTACAGTGTGCAGCATTTGTCTCTGGATCGGTTGCAGGATCGGTTTGCAGAATCGCCATATAGTGAAAGCGTATGGTTTACTGCATGATCGCCATATAGTGAAAGCGTGATAGTCACTTATTAAAGTTGCGGGACAGGATGCATCTGATGTACTTACATTGTTTAACGATAGGCTAATTAAAACTAGTTCACTGTTTGAATGTTCAATCATGAATTCTTAGTTTTCTACTTTTAACCTTGCTTATAAATAACTTATGAGAAGTTCTAGACTTCTATTCTAAGAGAGAACTTCCTAAAGTTATCTTAATAATTTATTAATACTAAGAGAGATGTTCTAACATACTCTCGATAATTTCAACAATATTCATTCAATGATATGCATAAGGGTGTGGCTTAATTCTGAAAGAATACTTGCTCCCTTGCTCAATCTCTAGTGGCGTTCAACTTCACTCTCACTTTCGCTGTTGTTCAACTTAGAATATGAGAGCGGCCGAATTCCAAATAGTTTATTGACCAAATAAAGCATGATTGTGTGGCTCGTGCCATTGAAATGAGAGCCACCCCAAAATGCATTGTTTGTATACATAACGTTGTTCATTAACATTTGGCCTACATTTATGCGGCACGTCATGTATACACTACAGTTTACTTACCTCTGTCCAGAAGCACAACATCATCACCAGGTTCAATAAGAGAGGAGATATAACTCCCCCTTGTAGAGTTGCCCTCATGACATCCTTCCTCGCTACCCCCTCAACTATTTTCGAGTTTATCACCCTGCTCTTCAGCATGTTGCCCGTCCATAAGATTATCTGTGTATCCGTGCCCGTACTACCCAAGGCTTCTAGGAGGACTATATTTTGACATTGTTGAACGCCCCTTCCACGTCCAAAAAAGAAGCCAAAACATATTCCTTATAGTGAAGAGCATCCTCAATCGTTCCCACTACTTCGTGCAAAGCCGTATCCACCGACCTTCCCTTGAGGTATGCATTAAAATTCCTTTTTGAAAGCATTAAAATTGAGACGGTAATTATCTCAATCCTCAGTTTTCTTCTGTTTCTTCGCCTTATTAAAGAGTTTTCTAGTTTCCGTTCTGAGTAACTTAAGCTTCCGGGTCCACCACGATTGGTTGATTTTTGTAGAAGGCAATCGCTCAGGGCATGAATTTAGATATGCTTTTTTAAGTGTTTTCTTCACTAGACATGCTGAATTTTCCACATCTTGAATGTTGACCGGCCCTTCCATATTCGGAAGCGGTAAATTTCGCACAAGCCTGCGGAATTTTACCAAGTTAGCCTCACTCGGATTCCGATATGTTCTTCTTCAGATCATCACAGGATACCCTCTGGTCCAGAATTCTAAGATTGTCCGAATTCGATACTAAAGTTATATCAATAACTTGGTCCCTAATCCTATTATGGAAAGTGGGATTATTTCCCCTATTCTCTATAATCAAATTAGTGTATAGAAGGTAATCAAAAACAGACTCACCTCTGCTGTTGATGTCAGTGCAGTCCCATAAAGTGTGATGAGCGTTGACATCGCCTCTAATCACCAGATCGTGGCCCTTGGTCATACATTCTCTGACCAGAGATCTTACTGCTGTAGATGGGGGGGAGCAAAAGTTGTACTCATTATGCACTGGCTTGCAAGAGACGTGATACAATGGCCTATAACCTACCTCCAAGTGGTGCTCCTGGGCAACGCTAGGCAAAGCCAGTTAATTCTGGTGATTATTCCTAGCGGCTAAAGGTTAAGGAAGAGAAATGTCTGCCAGTGCAATCCTACACGGGGGATAACTGGTAGTTACTAAATTGGCTAATTAGTAGCGAAGCCTTACCAAAAGGCGCTAAATTTGGTACTGCGAGGAGATCGAATTGCCCAAAAAGAGGACTCTTCGACTTCTTGCGGATACCATGCGAGCCATAGTACTGTAATTTGATAGCCGACTGGTGGATCGTGAAACATCCAACCAGATGAAAAGGTTGTCACACCCCTGTAATATATGTGAGTCCAAGTTGAATTGACGGTATTGTTGGACCACATTACGAAAGTGGCACTAGAGGCTTTCGAATCTGATGTGCAGAGTAGATCGCTGTGTGTGACTAGTAGGGGTGGTTGTGGAGTGGAAGAGCTGGTATATGCGTTGGAAGGGAATGCTGGTATATGCGTTGGTTGGTGGCATGAGTGGAAGATGAGTCGCAAAATGAATCGGATGCAAGAATGTCAGATGTAGCATGAGTAGAAGTCTTTTTGACGATACAAGAGTGCGTAGAAATGGGTCAGAAAACAGTACTATGCTAAGCAAGGTCAAAGCAGAAGTCTTTGACGAATCTTTCACGATCTCATTGGGAACGGCCCCTCGGGGAGTTTCGCAGTGGCTTGTGGTGCCCGTAACGCGGGCAGATCACAGATCGATGTGGAGGTGCATTCACCCAGGTGTTGCTACCTCCAAAGCAACAGGGTTTTAGATAGGCCCGACACAATAACAAAGTGTGGAGTGATGCCGTACAACATCACTCCAGCTTGTAACCGTCTTATGGCGGGGCGAAGGCAAGACGCATAGTATCTCTCCATATGCTAAGTGTAGTTAAGTCGTCAAGACAGGCACGCACGTAAAACCCATATGACATCTGGTGTAGATGGGGGGTCGTACTCCTCATATGGCAGATACATTGATGCTAGCCACGGTTAGGTTGGCATTGCTGTAATGAGACATTAAGAACAAATTAATATTTTTTCTAAAGAAAATAAAACAGTGTACCTTACCATCACCAGGTGGAGAAAGAAGCATGAATTCTGTAACCTTAATCCTCATCCTCACTGTGTTTTAATGCTTCAACTAGTGCCCTCATAATCCTTTCCTCCAGCAAAAACCATATACGTTGGCATCCTACCTTGTGGATGGTTTCGATCTATGATGGCCACCTTAGCTCAGGTGCTGTAGTCAAGCTAGTTGAAGGTTTCAACCACTTGCCTTCATTACTTGCTTATCACCGGATCTTTGCCGCTTTCCAGCAGATTTGGTTACAGTTACCTTAGGGCCAATAGTGCCTCTTAGCGAAGTGGATGGTACGAACGATCCTTCAGTAAGACTGTCTTCGATCTTGAATTTTGCGCCGTGATCCCCACCATCCTTAGGACAGGCTGCATGTGTGCCACTTGGGGTGGAAGAACATGCAGCAGGTACCTTCGAATGAATGGTGGTGGCTCAGTTTTACTTCAGATCTGCAAAGATTTGCTCTGACCTGTTGACAGTTTGGGACGCCTGACCCCCAACATGGTGGTATTCAGCTTTGATTCATATCCTTGTACGTGAAACTCATGTTTTCGCCGCAAACGCGGCTGGATCTTTCTGACTCAGCTGTCTTAGGAACCTTAGTGAGCGTTTGTAGCCTGCCTCCCTATTTTCCTCTGCACTTTTCAGGAGGGCCCTTTTTGAGTTAGTCTCCTCTGAGTCATCTTTGACCTTCTGTTCGGATACAGCACCCAACTTACCTACCGATTCAGATGATACTATATGGATGTCATCCTCATCTGTTTCGTATAAGAAGAGTTCTTCTATACCCGACAATTGATCACAATTGTCACTATCCGAAGCCATCTTGTCCACTATTCAGGCCTGTGGTCACCTGAGTAGTGGTACCAGCAGTAACATGACCGCTCATCAAGCCTATGGTAATCATCTGCTACACTGCAAGTTTCTTGCAAGTCTCAATTCGACTTAGTCGATATAGCATCCGATATTAACTTTTTCATATCCGAAGGCAAAAAAATAAGTAACAATGCCACTTAGTTGTAGAGAGGGTACATAAGCGCATGGTATAATTTTCTTACTTGCTAATTTTCATATACTTTTTTTGTCATGACGATGTTTTATACGATATTATGAAAGTGTATAGCTTTTTTCATATTGCAACGATTTAATACGTGCAAATGGGACATTTCCGAAATCAATGTTCTTTTATTTTACTGAATACACATGAAAGTCTTCAGTTCTCATTTGTAAAATAAGCTTAATATTCGCTGATTTACGAAGTTTTAATAATTTAACAAATCTAAAAGTCGATCAGTGGCACTATCTACGGCATTCACTTCTTGAATTTGGGAACGACCCAGTTCAGAAAATGTTTGGGTGACCGTTTGAATATTTTTATGGTTGTGCATGAATTTCAGAAGTACAGTTGAGAAAATCCAATTTTTATTTTGAAGGACACAGGAGTCGCTCCACAAGATAAAATGCTGAACATTTCTAAAAGTCCTAACATCTTTAAATTTTTTCCCACGGCACTGGCTATGTTATTGCCAAAAAAAAAAACAAAAAAACAAAATGCAAATACCTCAAAATTACTACAAACTTTAGACTAGCATATGAACGACATTCAAAAGGTTTTTATATTGTAAATATTACTTTTTTTGTTTGCATAAAAAACAATAGGTTACGAACTTGTCACTAAATTGTTATATAGCACAAAGTCGATGTCTCATATATCAAAAACTATAAACGATAAGAAACAAATAAGAAAATTATAGTCAGTTTAGACCGACTATACGAAACCCTATACTATGCGTTTAGAGACCCCATCTCTTAGGTCCAACTAATTGGATATAGAAAATAAGCATAAACCAAATTTGAGTGGGTCTAGGTGAAATATTTTAGGTAGTTACAAACATCAGCACAAAGTTATTATAACTTAACCACATAGTGGTACCCTAAACCAAAAACTGATTACACTCGTCGGTAAAGAACACAACAAGGTGGTGATTCTAAGTTTTAAAAACTCATCGCAAGCAATTTCTCTATAATAAATAGTTTCCTTATTGTTCATCAGAATTCAGCCAACTTCGATGTTTATGAAAGTTTCTTGCGAATTAGTAAATTTCACACCCTCATTATTTTTATTGCGCAAACCACACTAAGATTCACTCTTAATAAAACCAAAAAAAAATGTATTTCTTGTTTTTAGTCGCATTATTATTTTTTAATGTAAATCGTAACTTTTCTAGGTCATATTCCCAAAAAATTAAAAAAATAATAAAATAAAAAAAAAACACATAAACCAGTATGAAAACTAGAATTTGTAGAATGTACCATCGCATTCACACAAGAAATTTCTAATTCTGCTGACTGCTTCTATTCTGTGAACATGATGATCGTCATCATCATCATGTTAGTATGTATGCTTTAATGAAGATCACGATCTCGATGATATGTAGTAGTATTATTATAATTGTTGTTTTTGTATTTAGTTTTATATTTATACATTTATGTCACTTAAGCAGTTATTATACCACTTTCTTCTTTTTCATTTTTTTTTTAAATTAAATTGAATAATGAAATGCCGCTTATATATAAACAACAATGAAGCGATTATTTCTGTATTTTTTATTTGAATGTTAAACACATAGTACCTACTTATGTATGTATGTATATAAGTATGAGTTAAGTTAACTATGAATTGGTATAATTTATTGTTCCACCAACTTTTTAAGTAATAATTAGTGTCGTTCTTTATTTATTGTATATTTCCTATTTAAGTTAATTATATGCTTTACATAGAAACTCATTCGCATTTATATTTTGGTTCATATATTATTATGCTGTGTCGAAGTTTGCATTTAGGGAATTCATAAGGTGTACTAAAGTTGTATGTTGTAAAGAAATACAAGACGTCAAATAGTACATATGTGAAAAATCTGTCGTATATTCATATCCTAAAATCTGAAAAAAATGGAATAAAAGCAAAATAATTGTTCTTTTACACAAAAACTTACTTGAATATAATTATTTCCTTCCATTTTTTATTGAGTTCTACTATTTTGCCACAATACAACAAAAGCTGTTATAAATAGTAGGCAAACAACAGCTGATCACAGTACACCGCAAAAACATATCTGCTATGTTATCGTATAGTATCGTATCGTATAGTTTTTTGTATGGAAAATATCAACAACAATTATACAACAGTTATATAATTTTAGCACATACGACACATACAACAGTTAGGACACCCTTGTGAATACCCTAATTGTCCTGATATCCTATTTTTACAGAATGTATTTATTAACTACTGATTTCTTTGTAATATACTTTATTATATTTATTAATATTATATGGAGTTAAGTCAATTAATTAGAAGTTTAAAGCAGAGGTCGAATCGTCGCATTCTTTATCGAAATTTTTCGATCGAAATTATTTTTTACTTTCCAAAATAAAATATTAAGAGCAATTTAACTTTGTTACAGCTAACGAGTTATTGCCCATAGTTAAGAGTAAGAGTAAAACGAGGTCTAACGTTTGTCCGTCTACTTATATAAAATAATAAACCAGAATATTGAATATCGATTGATTTTACTCGATATCTAATGCGGCGATTAGGCCCCAGCTATATCATTTCACCTTGTTTATAATTGTCTTCATCAGTGATAGATCTACATAAAATAATAATCACTGTCATAATTGCAATTTCTATAGAAAGTGCCTTTGTAATATATCTTCTCAAATAGACTTAGGTATGCTGAATCAAAATTTTCTCATTTTTGTATATTTGGTTTAGCTCGAGACTTAAAATCATGAAAGTACACATAGCAATATTTCGTTTGTGTATAATCATGCCAGTGTGCAATTTTGTATATCTTACTAGCACTGATGTTGAAAATAATTTTTTTTTATGTTAGAAAACAAAAAATAATCGTATGAAATAAATATAAAAACTACAATATTTCTAAAACAGCAAATCGGAAAATATTTTGTGCCAGATTTGCATCAGCGTAATAAATCTTTTTATAGGGAAATACGCTGAATGCATCACGGTTTCGTTGAATGGCATTCGTCGTAGTTGCATGGATGTAGAAGTGGTAAGTATTGCACGTATCCACTGCTACTGCCCGGTGCTCTCTAGATATAGACGGCAAGCAATGCGATCTCGAATAGTGCACGATCTCTCAGATGCTGGAATACCCCATCTTAAAATCTTCGTTAGAGACTCGAACTGGTTATGCGGTGGGGACAGAAGGATACAACATTTCACCCCGTGTTATCAGAGTGGAGCCCATAGTCTAATCATGCCTATAAGAACATTTATATTTACTGCCACTTCTTCTGAAATAAAACCATTTTTTTTGATCAATTAGTAATTCAAAATGTCACTCAATGTAGCATCGTAATAATTTTTATTTATTTTTTTTACCTAACTGCAATTACGAATATTGAACTAACAATAATTATTTACGAAATCTTTGTTTCATCTTACGATATAAACACTCATGAGTAGGTTACGTGCAACAATTTCGCATGATACTAGAGGAATATTTAAATATCTTTGCAAATGTGAGTTTCCAACGTATTATGGTGCGACTGTAATACTTTTTTTAAAATTCGTTGTTTACTCTCTATGTTAGAAGCTGAGGCGGTTTCCCAAAAGTAAATACCATAGCAACAATTGGGTTGAAAAATCGAGTAATACATCAAAAACTTAAAATAAAAATAGTGCACTCAAAATTCTACTCTGTGATACTTGAATATCTCATTAATAGATAATTTTCTATTAATTAAATTGCTTTCCATTACCTTGTGAGTTTCCGGGTTAATTACTGTTTTATTTTATAATGAAGTCACTCATGGCAAAACCGTTCATATTCTAGTGAGACGACAATAAAAAGTGGAGAGCAATACTTTTTTCCTCGAAATATTGTAGTATATAGTAAGCTTGTTTCCTAAAATTCTCGTGAATAGTTTTTAATCAACCTTCGTGTGATCTCTACCTGATTTTGGTATTATTGTAACGTTTGCAGCTTTCCCTTCCGGCATATCGTAGCATTAAAAATAAATAGAATTATACCCAAAGAAATTCGAGGTAACTCTAAAAATACTTCAGTGTTGAATCCAAGAATAGCTTTTTGGATCTATTGGATATCATAACGAAGGGAGAACAGGTATTAACTCATCCTTATAACTAGTAATTATATTCGGTATAAGAAAATATTTTTGTTTGTCTTTTCTTGTGCAATCTTCATTTTTCATTCTAAGAGGCTTACATACAAGGTATCTTTTTAGATCATTCGTAGCAAGCCACAAATAAACATATCTTGGTGCTAGATCTTGATTTTCAATACATCTGTTTAGTTTATCGTTTATTTGGATTTTAAGTTACTTTCGTAAATTCTTCCTTTCTTTCAGTTTTTGGTCTCACATTAAATAATGTCTAAATCTGGATTCGATTAAAATAACTGAGCAATAAGCTCTGCCTCTTGGATCATTAAAATCACGCAAAGCGTATGCGCGTAGCTACTCCTACGTATCAAATTAGTTCCATAGACAAGATTTATATCGATTTGATTATATCTCAGAAAATGGACATATTTTTGCTTATGATGGCATAATCTGTTCGCATCGTAAAAAATTTTGTAATCCAGCTACCACTGCTAAAATGCAGGTTCCGTTAACACTCCAAGACATATTTCTACGCTTTCTTTCGATTTGATGTGTCTTATTTTACCGGATGACAGTTAAAATACGATATTGAAACTTCCAGCCATAAAGGAACAGAAAAATCGAATTAAATTTATAACACACAAATATATAATGAACACAAATATATAATGGAAAATGTGTCAACCCTTCAGAAATTTATAAAATCTATAATCGACGGGAAAAAATTGTTATTGTGGCCTGATTTTTCATCAAATTACGCTGAGGCTACAATTGAAAACTTCAAACGACAACAAAATTAATTTGTGCTAGTAGCAATCAACCGCCTATATTCCTCAAACCAGTCCAAGCGAGTGCTTGGGGTAAATCACAAGAGAAAGTGCTTATAGCAGGGATAGCCAACAGGTCGATCGCCGACCAATTTTTGGTCGATGCCAAAGTATCTTAAACTTATATTGGCATACAGTAAAAACATATTTTTTAATAAAAATATGTAAAAAAAATTATAGTCGGTCTATGCCGACAATACGATACCCTATAGCATGCGTTTAGAGAAACTACCTTAGGTTCAACTAATTGTATGTAGAAAATAAACATAATATAAATTTGGGTGGCATTATTATTAGATTTCTTGCCTGCAGATAAGGAAAAGTTCAATCGAATATTTATAAGGGGACCAGGTCGAAAAATGAACGGATCTTGACAATATTTGATAAAGTCACTTATTTTTTGCGAAAACTTTTAGAAAAATCTGTGCTATATTTTTGGCTTTTATAGATTTAAGCAGCTTTGTGTTGGGGCTTTGACTAAACGTGGTCTTACAGGACGCATGGACATCAATAAATCGAATAAGAAAGAGATTCTTTATCGATCGGTAGACAAAAAGACGAGTCTAAGTCAAATATTTTTGAAAGCTACAAACGTCAGGACAAATCCATTATACACTGGCCACAGGGTATAAAAATTCGAACTAAAATTTACATGCAGTTTAAACTGGTTATTAAATAAGTGTACTCGATTAAAAATGATTACTATGAAGATTGTAGAAACTTATAAATTTAATGAAGATTTGGAGCTTTAGTAATTGTTTTTTATGTTGTCTTCTATGAACGATCTGAAATCAGTATATAAAAATTATTACCGATCTACAAGAGAAAAAAGAACGAATAAAACTATACATTTTCTGTAAAACGAAACGTAACAAAACGTTAAAAATTTGTATGAAAAAATAAAAATTTTGAAATATTTTTTTTGCCATCACCACGAGTCTGCGTGCAAAGTTTCAGATCGATTGGGTCACGGGAAAGGCGTTAAAAATCAATCCAAATTTTTTTCGAGAAGCAGACACTACGAGTTAATATAAAGGGAGTAAAAATTCACCAACAACTAAAGCAAATAATGCTAAACTACCTAGTTGTTAATAAAAAAAACAATGTAAATTTACAAAAAAAATATGTAATAATTTATTTAAAGAAAAACACAACAATAACTTTTGATGTTGTATTTTTTGTGTGTAATATTTACATATACATATATTAAATAAAAAATATATATAATATACCCTGTGGTGCAAAAGTGAGCCAATGTAAGTAAAATTTTTTTAAATGATATCCTTTTTTTTTGGTTTGTTCTACAACAACAAGACTTTTTGCATTTTCTACATCCACATTTTCTCTTATCTTAAAAAATTAATAAACATTACTTTATTTGGTTCTCTTATTCAGAATATATCGATCTCTTTTACGCAATCGAATTGGCTCACTTTTGCACCAGCCAAAAAATACTCAATTAACGGTGCTTTACTAGATAAGTTTTTACATTCAATATTATCTGTTTGGAAAACTTAAAAATTGTGAACATATTAAAGTGAAAAATAAAAATAAACAAGTAAGAAAATTATAGTCGGTCTAGACCGACTATACGATACCCTATACCATGCGTTTAGAAACCCTATCTCTTAGGCCCAACTAACTGGACATTGAAAATAAGCAAAAACCCAATTTGAGTGGGATTTTTATTAAATTTTTTGGCTGCAGATATGAAAAAGTTCATATCGGATGCTATATCTATAAAGGGACTAGGTCCAAAAATGGACCGATCCTGATCATGTTTGGTAAAGACTCTTTTATTTTGCAAAAATATATACAAACAAAATTTGAGAAGAATCAGTGCAATATTTTTGTTTTTTAATAGATTTAAGTGAAGATCGGGAAGCACCTCTATGTGGGGTCAAAGGGATCATTTTTGGACTACTCATTAGTGGATGTAATGAACGCATACAAACCCAATTTGAGTAAGATCTATATGACAATTTGGATCTTATGGCAATTTATGTCGATTTCATATGGGTAATTTGTATGGGGGCTAGGTCTGAACATGGACCGATTCTCACCAATTTCAACAGCGTTCATCCCATGGCCGATAAAAGCTTATATACCAAATTTCATCAAAATATATTCATATTTGCGACCTGGAGTTTGATTACAAGCTTTACATGGACACACAGACGGACGGACGGACGGACGGACGGACGGACGGACGGACGGACGGACATTGTTAAATCAACTCAGAAAGTGATTCTGATTCGATCGGTATAATTAAAGATGGGTCTAGGTCAAATATTTTTGGTTGTTACAAACAGCAGCACAAAGTCATTATACCCAAACCACATAGTGGTATAGGGTATAAAAATATAATGAAGCCATTATCTACTAATTTAAAAAACGCATTTCTAGAAAAGGCTAAATGGAGATTCAACTCGAAAAATCGCAAATTTTTATAAAATAGGACAGCGGTCAGTGGCTAGAATAATTGCTAAATACAAAAACTGTAATCCAGATCAAAGTTTTGAAAGAAAAAATGGAAGGCCGAAAAAAATTACTGACGCTGAAGCCAGAGCCCTTGGACGTTCATTGATTTCAGGCAAAATAAATAGTACGAAAGAGGCAGTGTCTGCCTGTTCTGTCGATCTTAGCAGATGGACTGTCCAGAGGGCTCTTAAAAGTGTGGGATACAAAGCTTCTATTAAGAAGAAAAAACCTAAATTATCCCACAAAAACGTGAAATCACGAAAGTCTTTTTATGAAAAATACAAGTCGTTTACAGTACCAGATTGGCACACGGTAAGTCTTTGTTTTAACTTTTTTTTTTTTAAATACATATCACCTTTTCTGTTTATTTTGTAGGTCATATGGTCAGATGAGACCAAAATAAATAGATTTCAATCAGATGGGAAGGTTTGGTATTGGGCCACGCCATCAACCACACCAAATCCAGCTCATGTATCTCAAACCATTAAGAACGGAGGCGGTTCTCTCATGATGTGGGGATGTATAACCCCAGATGGTGTGGGTCCACTTGTACGAATTGAAGGCATAATGCGAAAGGAAGACTATCTTCGCATTTTGAAAGATAATTTGCCTTTAGCAACGGCCAAAGTGCCAGATAAACCAGAGAATATTATCTTCCAACATGACAATGACCCAAAACACTCTGCAAAAATTGTCAAGGAATGGCTTAATTCTCAGGTGTTTGGGGTCATGGAGTGGCCACCGCAGAGTCCAGATCTGAACCCGATAGAAAACCTGTGGGCTTATTTAAAGCGCCGGCTAGCAGAATATGAAGAAGCCCCGAAAGGTATTAATGAGCTGTGGGAGAGGGTTCAGTATGAATGGGACAAAATTCCTGTAGATTATGTGGCTATACTTTACCAATCTATGCCAAAACGGATGGATCAGTTAAAGAAAGCAAAAGGATACTGGACTAATTATTAAATTTAGATGGGGGAAATCTTGGAGCAAAAGTGTGCCAATGGTCTGAATGAGAAAATGTTATGTTTTTTATAAACTTATGTTATGAATAAATGTTTTTGTTATTGTTTTAAATTTTCTATATACGCATATTTTTATTTTGGCAAAAAAGTTTGGAAATAATTTAATAAAAACTGTAAAAAATTGAGTTGCGTATTTTGTTTAAGACATTGGCTCATTTTTGCACCACAGTGTACATATACATATAATAAATATCAATATTCTGAGATTTTTATAACACGGTGTCTCGACTAGCTGTAATTTATGGAAATGTTTATGTTCAAGTCAAAGAAATATAATAACGTCAAAACACGAAGTGGGCATGTTATGTCTAGACATTTCATTTCCAAAATATCTTTGAACTGTAAACACTTAAATTTGTGTCCAATTTCCTCCCACGCTTTTCTTTTTAAATCCGTTTTTTATAGTTTTCACTTTTGTAGTTCCATAAACACTCATATTCGCGATACATATTAATGAAATTATTAATTTCACTTTAATTATTAATTTGATTTAAGTTGCGCCATCTTAAAATACTTAAACGTCAAAATCGAATGAAACTTCAAATTAATGGCAGGGTTTAATGCAGAATTTCTGTCATTTCAACATTAGCGGTCTCCACTAGCTATTGACTTGTTCATTGCCATGAATTATAGGTAGTCGAGACACCATGTAACATCGGAAGTTTTGCAAATATCAAAATACTCTAAATAATATATATATATATATAATATAATTATAATATAATATACATATACATGAAAAGCATTTAGAACATTACTGAACGTAACCGGAACGTCCCAACGCTTTTCATGTAACTAATAAATAGCTGACACGTTACGTTACTGTTACGTGTGGTTAACTAGGCCTTAAGTTAGTTCTATCATTATTGCTTGCTGGTACTCTGTTAAAAACGTAATGCAAATTTACTGGATTACTATAAAATTTCAATTAAGATTTTAACTTGTTAAATGTATTATTACGATTTGTTTTTTGAAATGCGCATATAAAAACGGAAGTTTGTAAATTATAGAGGATAAACATTATTAAAATAATACTAATGATAATAAATGTTAACCGTTTCCCCAAAAATGTGCATATATGATGAACTCGGTAACTCTATTCTGTAAACACAACAAGAAGTTAATATGCCAAACTTATGGTCATATTTGTAAAAGAATTATGGAAAAACGTATGGTTTTTGTTTATTATTAAAAAAAGTAATATTTATTTATTATCTAAAAAATGTAATAAAAAATCCATTGATGTTGATTTTGTAGTATTTTGGTGTTATATTTTTTGTGTGTAATATTTACATACATTCATACATACATACATATATTAAATAATAAAATAATATACATATATTCTATATATGTATATCCATAATAACCGCATGTTAGAAATAAATTGGTATATTATTTAATTTATATAAAATTCTGCAATATATTGTTTAAGGGAAAATACATTTCTTTTGCATTAACAAACAGTGTCACTTCATTTTGCGCAGTGTGACTATGCCACAGTAGATGGCGCCACAATTTTTGTTCTAATTAGCTTTGCAATAGTCATTTCTAGTTTAAAATGAATGTCAATAGTTCTACATAGTTATATCAAATTATTATTCTGCTTCACCTACAAAATATCTGATTGCGATTATATGTAATTTTTAAAAATTGTTTATAATTACTAAAACATTATTTTTCACATACATAAATACAAAATAGCACCTTTTAAATTTTCCATTCAAAATTAAGAAAATATCAATTCTAAAAACTGGAATTCAGATTTCCAATTATAAATTAGAAAATATCAATTGAATTTCAGAAAATCATATTAAAACGTCGGAAATAAAAACTTGAAATTTAGAAGACATCAATTGAATTTTAAAAATATAAATTTTATTCTTTAAACACAAATTGAAATTCAAAAAACACCAAATATTAAAAATGTTTACATTAAAAAAAATTGCCACTCAGGAGACATTATTAGCATTTCAGGATAAGAAAACATTAATTTAAATTTTATGAAGTTTAGAAAACCTCAAACGATATCAAACGATATTTAAGAATTGCGAACATAAAAATTGCTACATAAATAAAGCGCAATTTGATGAAAATGTTATTTGTATATTATTTTTCACAATTTTTGTGGATGAAAATTTGAAGTTTTCAGAAAATAAAGATAACAAATTATCTTATTTTAAACTTTTGGAACATCTGGTTTTTTGCGTTTGGCATTCCTTATTTGAACCAGTGTTCATAATGACTTTAAAATTTTACTTCATGGTAGGCAAAGTAAAACCCAAAAATTGAAGTTTGATAATAATTCCCAGGTGGTAGTATTTGGAGTCAATAAATGAAAATATATTTTATTAACATAATTTAATTCAAAATCAAAAGTTGGCATCACTGGGTTAGATTTTGTATTGTATTGTGTTATTTATTCTAATAGAGAAAACTCCCTTTTAAAATGTAAAAAAATTATTTTGCATATATGGCAATATTTTAACAAAAATAAATTGAGAGAACTTTTTCGCAATGAAGGTTAGGACGAGCTATTTAATTTGCAAAAACTTAAAATTAAACGAGAGGTTATATCATATAACCGGAAACGCATGCAAATAGGTATATAGCCATTGCACAAATTGTAATGAATTATAATTGTGGAAACATTATTATAAATACTCTTTCTTGGAATTATGTAAAATAAAAATTTTTATCTTTTATTACCACTTTTAGTAGCATAAAAAACCGACACCCTGACCCCTTTTAAAAGGTGAAGCATACCTGCTCATATCTTAAAGGACTATGTCGCAATAGTTTTTTTTTTTTATCATTAACCTGTTGTTTAAATTGTTTCCCATTTTGTCAGGTATTTAAACTATTTAATTCTAATTCAGACTATTAATGTTTTTGAAAGATACCTATGTAAATGTACCTGTAACAATTAAGCGCATTATATCTCAACCCTTTTTTATAATTATATAACAATTCCTGACAACTCTACCGACACGCAAAAAAATACACCGCGGTGCACCGGTACGAAAAACTTTTGTATTCATAACACTCAGACGGACGGACGGACATCGTTTAATCGACTCAGGAAGTGTTTTTGAGTCGATCCGTACAATAAAAGATGGATAGAGGTCCAATATTTTTGGCAGTTACAAACATCACCACAAACTTAATATATCCTAACCACAACTTTTGTATTCATAAATTTTGCAGAAAATATCTAACCTTGGGTCAGAAAAATTGTTCTGGTGCACACGGCCGGAAACTAGCTGGTGTATAATGGGGTATAGGAGTATAGGGGAGGGTTCGGACTATAGAAGAGTGCAAGATTTTTCTGACTGCTTTTGATTGGCAGGAGTTATGCTCTATTAAGTAGGAGACTTTCGGAAAATTTGGACCTTTTTTAAAAATTTTGTTTTTAAATTTTAGATTGACTCAGTGATTTTACATTTTTAGCATTAATAGCATGGAAGCCACAAAATTATACAAAATTTATTTCGCTTCAAAATCTTTTAAATCAAAAAAGTTACAGTCATTCAAAAATAAAAATTTACAAAGAAATTTTTAATTTTAGCAAAATTCTGAGAAAGCCCATTTTCGAAGACCCTGTTTGCTGTGATATAGTTGAGGTAGAGTCGCAATTTTTTGGCTCCCGAGGTTTACTAGTATTTACTTTCAAATGAATAACATAACTTTAAAATCGGTAACAAAAAAAAAAATGATTTTTGGCCGCCTTCTCAAAATATGGGTTTGAGAGACAATATATCAACAGTTCAAGTTATTATTATTGCTACATCAATACTGCACAACATATGCCGAAAGAACTTATATGATATACCGCCATTTGAAAACATGCAGCAGCAAAATTCCTATGAAATAAATATGAATAGAATATCACAGAATTATGCCTTAAACCATAATCCTACAAACACAACAAGGAATACATTAATAAACTATTTTGGTTAATTCTAAATTATATTAATTAAAAACATTAGCAATATATAACTAATTAAATTTAAAAAAAAACTAAAGTGGTACATTATTTTCCGTCATCATTTTTAATTTTAGCTCCTGTTCCACTTTTTGCAGTTTTTTTATTTCTAACTCTATTTTAAAAAGTTCATTTTCTCTTTCATTATTGTACCAATTTTTCTTCTACAAATTTTACAAAGCTACAAAATTGACAAATTAAAATAATAACAAAATTTGACAAATTTATTTCACATAATAATAAACGTCAAACGATAATGTTGCCATACTTTAGCAGATTTCTATTCGGTAGAAACACTTAGGTAAAATAAACGTTAAAATTACCAATGTAATTTTATCAGATAGTCAATAAATAAATCTCTACCAATACATATAAGGAGCACTAGGTTTCTGAGAAAGGTCGAGTTGCATAAGACAACTGGCAAATTTCTAGGGAAATCCGTCATACAGTTTTTTAGCAAACTTTTGCTATTTTGGAGGGAAAAATTTATTGAAATGTACAGCAAAAAGACCAGCAGTATTCAACCGCTTAAACGATATTTTCCCAAGACTAAGTAACGCCAAAATTCAGAAAGGGGTTGTTAATGGTCCCGACATAATGAGTCGTCAAGAATTCTGACAGACCGAGAATTATATGCATGGCTCGCATTGAAAGCAGTCATTAAATGACTTTTGGGTAAAGAACGCAAATACAACTACAGGCAATCTGTTGAAAACATGTTGGCAGCTTTCGATGAAATTGGGGTTAATATGTCGTACAAAATTCACCTCTTGCATCAGCATCTTGATCAACTCGCTCAACAGTTGCCAACTGAATCTGATGAGCAAGGCGAACGTTATCACCAAAATGCGCTTCCATTTGAAATAAGGTAACTATAGAGCGTGCATATTTTGAATTCCTAGATTTTTCTAATATCTTTGTCAGAGTGCACAATTTAGACATGTTAAAGATTGAAAACTATTTTCGTTTCAGGTACAGAGGAAAGAAATCTCCAGATGCAATACTCGTTGAAATTTGTTGGTGGTATAAAAACACCTTTGAAGAAGAGGAAGACGAGGAAAAAGAGGAAGAAGGGGAAGACAGAGATGAAATTCCAGAATATCTGTTGGACGAAATTATCGACCTTTCTGATGATGATGACGATGACCAAGATATTAGAGAGAGCAGTGATGTTGATCCACAGCCGCCTGCTAAACGGCAACTGGCCAAATCATTAATTAAATTTTTTTACTAAAAACTTTTCATAACTAACATTTCAAAAATATATTTTTTTTTCAATATTTTTATAATTTCTTTTTCAATGTTTCTTCAAAACCAACACTGAACAAAATTGGTACATAAAAAATGAGAAGTAAATTAATATTAAGCTGGAAACGCAAGTTTTGTATTATGATTGTTTTCTTTTCAAATGAAATTTATTGAAGAAATTGAGAAGCATATTATAGATCAAACAGAAAGCAAAAAAGACTTAGTTTTGTGGAAAATATTTTCAAAAAGCATGAAAAAAATAATTTTTCCAACATTTTGCTTCATAAGCACCACAAAAATTTTCTAAATCAATTTTTGAAAAAATTTTAATAGTTGCATTGGTCTCTAGCAATAATTTGGCTTTTACAGATTGAAAAAATATCAATTAGTCGACGAGTTATAGCCAAAAACCATATAAACAATATGCTGAAAATCGGCATTTGACTGCAAAGTTCGAAGGTCGATTAAAAAAAATTCGAACCAACATAAACAAACGCCGTGATACTGGTCTTCTAATTTAGCCTCTATTTTCACCCCTCACTCTCAGAATCGACCTAACTTTTGCTAACCTGAATTTGTTCCACAGTGTTATTCATCTTTTTTGGACCAATTAAGCGCAGAAATTAAGAAAACAAAACGACCCCATTTAGCAAAAAAGGTGATCATCCGTCAAGATAATATTCGAGTGTACATTTATGCCAGCGGCTTTTTCCTGTCTCAAAATTTGAAGAAATGTCCCGGCGGAAAAAGATATGAGTTGAATGAGAAGGTAATATCTGCAACAAACGCCTATTTTGAGGAGTTGGAGTATCGCTGGATGGAGGATATTGAGAACGTTTTATATTATTTTTATTACAATAATTCTAAGAAGTTGTTGATAAATCAGATTTAAATATACATAAGAATTTATTTTCCATAACCCGATTTAAAGTGATGTTAAGAAGAAACCGTTTTGTTTCCAGAGTTTGATAATTCTTAAAAGAAGAATAAATTGTAATGTCATTTTATGACTATCGCAACATTTTATCTTATATTTAATTTTAATTATTCATTCCGTATTGATATTACCACATAATTATTGAATTACCTTTTTAGCTACAATTAAATGACAATGTTTATGCAATTTACAATAAAATTGTTGGTAAGTTTGTAATATTTTATAATTAATAGTTATTGACATCTTCTAAAAGGTCAACTGAAATTTGTTGACATACTTAGTAAAATTAAAATTATAGCTTTTCGTATTCAATCATGCGCATCAAATATTGTTGCAAATAAAAGAGTTCTTCGTTAGCATCATTGGAGCATTCATACTAGTACATTGTAAACACACCAGTTAAAACAAATATAATAAATATGTTTGTGTACATATGTATGTATGTCTATTATAGAATACACTAAAAAAATAAGAATAATATTTTTGATCAGGTTATCGACACATAATGATTTATTGGGTAAGATGGCCGGCTACCAACGAATTTTATGAGTGTATGGTGCATGCATATGAAAATGTTAATTTTTATACCCTATACCACTATGTGGTTTGGGTATAATGACTTTGTGCTGCTGTTTGTAACAACCAAAAATATTTGACCTACACCCATCTTTAATTATACCGATCGAATCAGAATCACTATCTGATTCGATTTAACGATGTCCGTCCGTCCGTCCGTCCGTCCGTCCGTCTGTGTGTCCATGTAAAGCTTGTAATCAAACTGCAGGTCGCAAATATGAATGTATTTTGATGAAATTTGGTATTTGATCTTTTATCGGCCATGGGATGAACGCTATTGAAATTGGTGAGAATCGGTCCATGTTCAGACCTAGCCCCCATACAAATGACCCCTATGAAATCGACATAAATTGCCTTAAGTTCCAAATTATCATATAGATCTCATTCAAATTGGGTTTGTATGTGTTTATTACATCCATTAATGAGTAGTCCAAAAATTATACCTATAGGAAATTCTTAGTCATAGGCCCCATATAGAGCTGCTTCCCGATCTTCACTTAAATCTATCAAAAAACAAAAATATTGCACAGATTTTTCTCAAATTTGGTTTGTGTATATTTTTTCAAAGTGTAAGTGACTTTACCAAATATGGTCAGGATCGGTCCTTTTTTGGACCTAGTCCCCATATAGACATATCATCCGATATGAACTTTTTCATATCTGCAGCCAAACAAATTAATAAAAATGCCACTCAAATTTGGTTTATGCTTATTTGCTTTATCCAATTAGTTGGACTGAAGAGGTAGGGTTTCTAAACCATGGTATAGGGTATCGTATAGTCGGGCTAGACCGACTATAATTTTCTTACTTGTTTAAAATTAATTTTGAGTTGTTTTGTTCAATGCTTTGAAAAAACAAGTAAGTATGTTATAGTCGATCTAGGGCGAATATGTGTTCTCTCTATAACGGGTTTGCGGTAGGTTTTAAAGTACAAAACTATTTATATCCCAACCCGATTTAATGACACATACAACAAGCAAAAACCAAAGCAAAAAATATGAGATCGTAAACGAAAATAATTTTACGTTTTATATCGTTTATAACTCAAACCCCAATAACAGGAAAAATTAATTAACTATGGTTAACTAATGTTTTATAAAGTAAAATCAAAATCACAATCATAATGAAACAAAAATATTTTCGAATTTTATTTATTATGTCTATGATTAGGGCTTGGATATTTTATCTTCTAGATTTATTTTAAGCCTTAGTCAAACTATTTTTGACATCCTTTGGACAGGTTGGAGGGTTGCAGTTGCTTTGTCAAATTTTATTTATTTTGAATCATTCTAGTGTTTCTCTAGAGAATTTGATGCTTGAAATACATTTAAGCTATAAGATTGCTTTATGAGCATTAAATAAAAAATGTTTCCAAATTATCATTATAAATTATACTTCGTATGCTTCCGTATACTTCGTTAACTACGAGCAAATTATGAGATTGTGTTGTAGTCTTAACAACTTTTAACTACAGAGTTTATTCACAGAAAATATGAATTTGACAATTAATGGCGTTTTATTTTCTGGCAAAAATTTTACACGTTTTTCCCACTTCGCACTTTTTTTCTCTTTTTGTGTTCTATTCTAAAAAAAATGTAAACCTTGCGAAAGGGTAACGTGTTCTTTTCTAAAAATGTCGCACTACAAATATGTAAAAAAGGTGCATTTTTCGCCCTCTAAAAAATCAGAGGGGGAGAATAACACGATAAAACAGCTGACATTTGTGTTATTTATAAATGTGTATTTGTGTGAAGATACAAAAAAAATTAGGAAAAGTGCAATTTTTATTGTTTTGTTTAAAATAAATTATTAATATTGAAAATATCAATGTTTTTTTTAATTTTAATTTTTCCTTTTTAGTGTCCAAAAATAAAAAGTCAACAAAATCAGCCGTTCATTAAAAAAGTTACTTGTAATTATACCCTATACCACTATGTGGTTTGGGTATAATGACTTTGTGCTGCTGTTTGTAACAACCAAAAATATTTGACCTAGACCCATCTTTAATTATACCGATCGAATCAGAATCACTTTCTGAGTTGATTTAACAATGTCCGTCCGTCCGTCCGTCCGTCTGTGTGTCCATGTAAACCTTGTAATCAAACTGCAGGTCGCAAATATGAAATATGAAATTTGGTATATAAGCTTTTATCGGCCATGGGATGAACGCTATTGAAATTGGTGAGAATCGGTCCATGTTCAGACCTAGCCCCCATACAAATTACCCATATGAAATCGACATAAATTGCCATAAGATCCAAATTGTCATATAGATCTTACTCAAATTGGGTTTGTATGCGTTCATTACATCCATTAATGAGTAGTCCAAAAATGATCCCTTTGACCCCATATAGAGCTGCTTCCCGATCTTCACTTAAATCTATTAAAAAACAAAAATATTGCACTGATTCTTCTCAAATTTTGTTTGTATATATTTTTGCAAAATACAAGATACTTTACCAAACATGATCAGGATCGGTCCATTTTTGGACCAAGTCCCTATATAGATATAGCATCCGATATGAACTTTTTCATATCTGCAGCCAAAAAAATTAATAAAAATCCCACTCAAATTTGGTTTTTGCTTATTTTCTATGTCCAGTTAGTTGGACCTAAGAGATAGGGTCTCTAAACGCTTGGTATAGGGTATCGTATAGTCGGTCTAGACCGACTATAATTTTCTTACTTGTTTGCCATATGTTTTTTTTGCAAACAGACACTACGTGTTTAAAATAGAGGGAGTAAAAAGATCAGTGTATTGGGATCTGAATACAAAAGTAAGTTTATATATGTTACTAAACAACTGGAGTATAGGATTTACTATCAAACATTGTTCTGGACAAGCTGGAGATATTAGAAAATGCAAAGATTTACACAAATACCAATATAAAACAAGTTAGAAAATTATAGTCGGTCTAGCCCGACTATACGATACCCTATACCATGGTTAAGATACCCTATCTCTTCGGTCCAACTAATTAGATATAGCAAATAAGCATAAATAAAATTTGGGTGGCATTTTTATTAATATTTTTCGGTGCAGATATGAAAAAGTTCATATCGGATATTATATTTATATGGGGACTAGGTCGAAAAATGGACCGATCATGACCATATTTGGTAAAGTCACTTATACTTTGAAAAAATATATACAAACCAAACAGTGTTGCCATTTTAGCATTTTAGTTGCTAGATTTAGCAACTTTATTTGTCGTTTAGCATCCAAAATTTATGAAAAGATGCTAGATGCTAACTTAGCATCTTTTATTAATAAAAAGTTGCTTTTAGCATCTTATTTTTATTTTTTCATTATTTTTTGAATATACAATTTTAATTTTAATGGTACTGATATATTTTAATTTCTCAAAGTGTAATACGAGAATTTTGTGTACTACTCTTTTTACCACTCTGCTCGTTTCTTTCAACAAATATAACAAAACATTTTGAAATAGAAGAATGTAAACACCAACAACAGTTTTTAATGAATTAAAAAGTCGATTGCCAAAAAATATTTTTGTATTAAAAAATGCCAAAATTTTCAATACAAAACACATTAAACCGGGTAAAAGAACCGGTAACCAATATATTAGAAGAGTTTAAATTTAGATCATCTGAAACAGAAAAAATTCAAATCCAATGGAGTTATATCACAGAACAATATTGGGATACAACACTCTTTATGGATTGAAGTTAAAAAAATTCTATTGGCGAAAATCCATTTAAAGAGTTATCAATATTTGTATTGTCTTTATTAGTTTTGTCTTTCTCAAAAGCCGAAGTTGAACGTTTGTTTAGTTAAATGGCTCTAGTTAAAAGCAAACTTTGAACAGAATAAAATCCGAGTTGTTATTGTTCTGTAATACGTATAGAAGAAGGTTTGAAATTGAAAAATGGGTGCTGTTACACTTACAATATACCGAGCGATGTCGTTGATAGAAGTCGATCATCAGAAAAATATCAGAGCCAAGAAGAACTTGAAGATGAAGACATCACAGAAATATTAGATTCCATAAACCAAATATTGTAATATAATCGTATCTTTTGATAATGTAAATTCTGTTATATTTTAAATTAAAAAATCCCTCTAACATTAAAAATATTTCATTTAAAATTTGATGTAAAAAAAAATTATGGATGAAATCCAAAATAATTTTAATATTTAAAAAATGTAAATCGAAACTTATGTTTTATATTAATTTTTCGATTTAAAAACCAAAGAATTTATTAATAAGTATTTAATTTTTCAACATAAAGGTAATGAAATTTGAAAAAAAAATTAGCTTCTTTTTTTTTTGGCTTCAGTACGTTTTAGCATCTTTTTTTTTGCAATTTAGCATCTTTACCATTTCAAATTATGGCAACACTGAAACCAAATTTGAGAAAAATCTGTGCAATATTTTTGTTTTTTAATAGATTTAAGTGAAGATTGGGAAGCAGCTCTGTATGGGGCCTATGACTAAGAATTTTCCTATAGGGAGTATTTTTGAACTACCGATTAATAGATGTAATAAACACATAAAACCCAATTTGACTGAGATCTATATGATAATTTGGAACTTATGGCAATTTATGTCGATTTCATAGGGGTCATTTGTATGGGGGCTAGGTCTGAACATGGACCGATTCTCACCGATTTCAATAGCGTTCATCCCATGGCCGATGGAAGCTTATATACCAAATTTCATCAAAATATATTCATATTTGCGACCTGTAGTTTGATTACAAGCTTTACATGGACACACAGACGGACGGACGGACGGACGGACGGACGGACATTGCTATTTCGATTCAAAAAGTGATTCTGAGTCGATCGGTATAATTAAAGAACGAATATTTTTGGTTGTTACAAACAGCAGCACAAAGTCATTATACCCAAACCACATAGTGGTATAGGGTATAAATAGCGTCCACGATCTTTTTAATAAAGTTTCGCAAATAATAGAACTTTAGAGCAGATATAAATCAAAGCAAGTAAAGTATTAAATCCGGTTGTATACAATCTTTGATACCATCGAATCTCGATTTTATAAACAATGTTGGGTACGGTTGCCATTTAAATACTGTTGCCGATATTTAACGTTTCAATTCCATTACCATTTCAATTTAAAGTTAATTGCTTTTATTTTTTAACCACTATTTATTAAAATTTTTAATTGTTTTAAAATAAAAACCATGAGTGGTTTTTTATAAAAAGGATCATTAGAATAGACAAAACAGTTAAGATCTCTTCAGTAGAGACCAAAAAGGAACACTTTTTTAACGTGCCGGCGAACAGGCGGTCAAAAATCTTTAACTTTTGATTGGATTGGAATTTTGATATGCGGTTTTTTTGGTTTGGTAGGTGAGACTTTAGCCTTTAAGTTTTGCTATAAAACGTAATTCTCGACCGAAAATAAAAAAGTTACGGAGGGTTTAAATTACATTTTCATTTGTAGTTGAATTTTAGTACAAAAGTGAAGTGTTAAAAGGTAAAAGAAGGTTTTTTTTAATATAATGTCTTATTTTTTCAGTTAATTTTACAACTAATACTTTTTTACAATTTTTTAAGTTAATTTTTTCAGAAAATGCCAAACTTTGGCCCCCGTAAACTTTTTAGTCCTAATGTGCAAAGATCCCGAGTTAAAATATAATTTATTAAGCAGCGAACGTAAAAGATACCTTATATTGGTTCAAGGTAGAGAAGTTTCAATGAAAAACTCGTATGTTTTTGCTTTAGTTAAATTTTTTTTATTGTCTTTTTAAATATTTCTATATCAATTTTTATGGCAAATTTATGAAATATAACAATTTTTATTGTAAATTTACAAAATATATAAATTTTTAAATCTAGAAAATGTTTTAACTCTATAAAAAAAAGTGTAACTTATTGTTAGTGTAATGAAAAAGTATTTTAAACCAACCAATTTTAGTAAAAATTTCTTCTAAATAGCCTTGATTTTCATCTTCTAGAAGTTGTTTAGCTTCTTCGTCTAATTCAATAGAGGTAGTTTTCCATTTTTGACGAATGTTGGACATATATGGATCTGAAGTGCACAACAAAATAATGATAAGGCCTTCATTAGTACAACATCTGGACAGTTTCCTTGTGTTGTGCTCGCGAAAGAATCTGTAGTCTTTGTTCCTTTTTTCTTGCGCTTCTTCAGATAGATCTCCTATTGGTAGCATATTGTTTTGAATTATTTGTTCCCCATGGTACACAATTTTATGAACTGTGGATGGCATATATCTCCAAGAGTATTTTTCATTATAAAGTATAGCTGTTTTATTGGCGTACTCTACAAATTTTTTTGCATTTGTCTTTCTGCTGCATGCTAGAACTTGTAATATGATTTTGAATCGTCTTATTAATTCATGATCTACAACTGTGATAGATGCTGCAGTTTCCGGATCAGAAAAAAATCTCCTTACAGTATTTCCATCATTTGTGTTTCCTTCCCCTTGTTTTGGTTGGTCGATTACGAGGCCTAGCTGTAGATATATTTGTTGAATTTGTTTTTTTTTTTGCTTTCTTTTTTCTTCATTTTCTTTGTTTTTTCTCACTGTTTCGCCTAACAGACCAAATTCCAAATCATAACCCAATTTAAGAATATGCTCCATGAAACGTATTCTAGCATGAAGAGGGGACATTCCAAATTCGTAGGCTTCCTTAAAACTATCGTCTTCTGGTGGGGGTTGGCTTAATTGACGTTGACTTTGTTCCAGTTAAAGCTTGTGCAACTTTTCCATCAATCATTGTGAGACACATTTTAAAATGTACTTCAATGTCTTGGTCATCAAATTTAAATAATACTGGTTGAAGTTCCTTAATTTGATCTTTTATTTTTTGAACTTCTTCAGTTATGACATCTTTGGTTTCCTTTTTGAATGAAAATTTTATTGGTCTGCAATACTTTGCTGAAGAAGGAATTTCATTTTTCCATATATCAATTTCTGTTGCTCTACTAGTTGACGGCTCTAATACGCTATACCTTTTTGTTAAGCGCAATGGAACGAAAGATACCATAAATAAATTAGCATCTGATGAATTTTTGGCATTAAATTGCATGTATTGTTTCTGACCAGAGGATCCATCACATCCCCATTTAGAAATTAAGGTAATGCTGCCATTACCATTTTTTTTAAATGATCAGTATCAAGCGTATTTAGCAATCGTTCTGCAGTATGTTCAAGGAGATCTTGCAATTTTATTTCTGTTGATCTTGAAGTGACACTAATAGCAGATTGTGAAGGTAAGCATTCTTTTTTGGCAGAAACTAAATCTCGATACTCTGGAAAAATCCCACAATTATTTTCATTGGTTCGCTTCCGCAATTCCTTATATTGATTTTTGGTCAATTTCAAATCCAAACATAGGGCGAACACTTCTTCCGGCGTAAATTTCTTATCGCCCCAGTAGGTGAGTAGGTAGCGTGCTCGTCTATCATGCGGGGGTCGTGGGTTCGATTCCCACCAGAGGCTTTGGTGTGTAGCTGCAAAAAAAAAAATAGCCAAAATTAGAATGTGCGGACAAGCCACTCGGCTTCGCGGAACTTAAAAAAAAAAACAATTCGTTTCACTACATTCGCATAATCTTCAATTGGTGTATGAATGCTTTTCAAAATCCTCTTTGTGCGCCTTGGGCTCGCTTCTACTATTTTTTCAATTATTTCAATTTTATTTTTTTTATTTAGGGTTGGTTGAATTTGGTTCAAAAATGAATCCTTAATAATTCTTTGAGAAATTTCTTCATTGATATTCTCCAGCTTGCGCCTTCGAGATCTTTCACTACATCCGTCAATTGGTTTTGCTGGTTGACCCTTTTTTCCACTTTCGTTGGCAGTTGTAGATGCACTCTCAAAAATAAGTTCCTTTATTAACCAGTCTTGGTAACGTTTGTACACCTTTGCCTTGCTATGAGAGCATTCAATGTACCGTCTTTTCAAATTCGATGCAAATTTAGTAATTTTTCCTTTGTGCATTTCAATGTCTTCTAGGTTACAATTCTTAAAGAAGTCGTTGCTCACTATGTGCAAAATTACATCGTCTACATCATTTCGTTGAAAATAAATATCTGCCAGATCTCTAACAGTACTTAGCCATTGCACAAATTGTAATGAATAATAATTGTGGAAACATTATTATAAATACTCTTTCTTGGAATTATGTAAAATAAAAATTTTTATCTTTTATTACCACTTTTAGTAGCATAAAAAACCGAAACCCTAACCCCTTTGAAGGTGAAGCATACCTGCTCATATCTTAAAGGGCTATGTCGCAATAGTTTTTTTTTTACCATTTACCTGTTATATAAATTGTTTCCCATTTTGTCAGGTATTTAAACTATATAACTCTAATTCAGACTATTAATGTTTTTGAAAGAGACCTATGTAAATGTACCTGTAACAATTAAGCGCATTATATCTCAACCCTTTTTTGTAAGTATATAACAATTCCTGACAACTCTACCGACACGCAAAAAATACACCGCGGTGCACCGGTACGACCAACTTTTGTATTCATAACACTCAGACGGACGGACGGACATCGTTTAATCGACTCAGGAAGTGTTTTTGAGTCGATCCGTATAATAAAAGATGGATAAAGGTCCAATATTTTTGGCAGTTACAAACATCACCACAAACTTAATATATCCTAACCACAACTTTTGTATTCATAAATTTTGCAGAAAATATCTAAATATCTAATAAAATTGTTCTGGTGCACACGGCCGGAAACTGGCTGGTGTATAATGGGGTATAGGAGTATAGGGGAGGGTTCGGACCATAGAAGAGTGCAAGATTTTTTCTGACTGCTTTTGACTGGCAGGAGTTATGCTCTATTAAGTAGGAGATTTTCGGAAAATTTGGACCTTTTTAAAAAAATTTTTTTTTAAATTTCAGAATGACTCAGTGATTGTACATTTTTAACATTAAGAGTATGGAAGCCACAAAATTATACAAAATTTATTTCACTTTAAGATCGGTAACAAAAAAAATGATTTTTGGCCGCCTTCTCAAAATATGGTCCACTGTGCGGCGTTAGAATATCCAAAGTCAAAGTAAGTGAACAGTGTGCAGTTTTCAGAGTTTAAAAATTACGCGATATTTAAAAAAAAGCTTAAAATTATTCTTGACTAAAAATTTGGCAATATATAGTAAAATATCCAGATATTGTCCTCTTGAAGAAATCGAATTTTCATTTAAAGATAAAAAAGATTTAATGAAAAAAATATAATATATACATGTAAGAAATTAAAGCCGTTCTATGCTGATTCTAAAATATATCATATACTAATAGTTTTGGGATACGTAAAAATTTTTGTAAGAAATTAAATACTTTACATGCTGAGATCAATATGTGTGTAAATACTTATATACAATTTTATGTATCTAAATTAACATTTACGTAATTGCTTAATAGAAATTGTTGTAGGCCATTATATAATCCTTTATATTATAATCCTTTAACTATAAAATTATCTAATTTTAAGCAAGTAACCACACACAGCTGTTCAGAATATTTTTATTAAATTTTATGCAGACATGATTACAATTACCTAAAATTAAATTGTGTTAACAGAACCGAGACAACTTCAATGTACCTTGTTAAGTTACTGTGTGACTAATTATTCAATTGGTTTAATATTTTTTTTTTCAGTACGTATGTATACATACCTTTGCTGATCTCTTTTAGAAACACAATCAACTTTATTGATTGTACCGTACCCGAAGTGGGCAGCCAGTTCACATACTTCTATTTGGAAGGACTCTGACGTGGGTAAGGCTACGAAGATACTATAGGGCTCTCCAAACACTTCGAAGACTATGGAAATCCTTAGTCTAAATAGAAGGGAACTGAGTAGGATTATTGGCATCCTCACTGGACACTCTAAACTGGGGGCTCATCTATACCGTATAGGACGGACGGAATCGGCCACTTGTAGTGCTTGCGGAGAGGGTGACGAAATCCTAGAACACTACCTCTGTTACTGTCCTGCATTTGCGAGAACAAGGCTCAGATATCTATCCAACGACATCCTACCAGGCCTGACGGGTCTTATGGGAATAAGCTGGAAATCACTCAGGAAATTTGCTGATGAAACCGAATTTCTAAGTTAGTAGAGGGGTAATTAACCAGATGAACGTAGAGATGTAGAGCGCACAACAAGTCAACCTACTGGCTGAGGTGTATATCCGGACACAACGGATATGAGCTATGTATTCACATAGCTCCTCTTATCAACCTAACCTAACCTAAGGTACTATTTTCACCCGACAAAAGAATCTTTTGTGATTAGCAAAAGAGAGCATTTATGACTGTTTTAATAGCACAGAGGAGTCAAAAAAGACTTCACATGATCATTTATTGCATAAAATACTTACTGGGATTTTATTCACTATCTTAGAAACAGGTTTTTTAAGTAAACAAATCTGCACACAATTTCAATTTTATTTCGTTCACAATGATACGATCAGTTTGTTTACTAGTTAGCAGTAAAATAAGAAAATAGTATTATGATACAGCGTAATGATGAATTGTACTTCTAAATGAGTTTATTTTTAATGTGCCATAAGAAATTCGGTTCGTGCTAAGAAAAGTATGAATACATGTTTCCCAGGGCGAGGCTTGATCACTTTGATTGAGTTGAGCTCCGCGACTATTCCTAATGTGAATAACTCGTGTCTAAGATTTTTGGTAGTCGGAAATGGCGTTTGTGTCAAGAAAAGCATGAATACATGTTTCCGATAAAACTTTAACGGAATAAATCTTTGTCGCATTTCATTTTCTCAAAAGGTAAAAATATTTCTGAGTTAGGCCGGTATCTTGTGCCGGTTTCGTTTGAAGAAAATCCGTTATTTTTGTGAGTATCAATTTTGATACTTCAGGCATTCCAGGCTGTGAAAAATATACTACGTGTTCTTCGGCTGAAAATATTTTTTGCTTTTGTTTTCTCTGCATTTTTGTTGTTTTTCTGCTTGGTTTACGTTGGAATTAATTTTGTGATAGATACATACATAATTTAAAAATGGATACTTATGAAATCGAAGCATTTTTGGAACAGTTAGAAAATGGTGAAATTTCAGAGGATGATACCAGTGAACATGAAGATGACATCAACTATTTTCCGAACCAAAGAGAGCATCAGATTGAGCACGAAGATGAAGATGATCCCGCTGACCCTGCTTTGGATGCAGATTCGCCTTCATCACAAAATATTTCAGAGAATCACAATTTAGAAATAGGTGAACAAAACTCAGATCCTTTGGATATATATGACATTTGCAATCCCCGGAATATGGTATGGAAAGTAAAAGATATGGACATTGTGCAAACTGCTTTCTAGTTCGAAGAAAACTCTAAAAATCCACTTAAAATTCTTGAGTTGGAAATGCCTTTTCAATTCTTTTCTTATTTCTTGGATGAAGAAATGCAAAAATTCCTTGTAGATGAGTCAAACAAATACGCTTTTCAAAAGAACCCAAATTTTACAGAGCTGGTTCCTGTCTCAGAACTACGTAAGTTTCTTGGGATTCTTGTTTTTACTAGTGTTTACCATTATCCTTCTGTCAGGTCGTACTGGTCAAATAATATAAAATTTGACCCAATAGCATAAACTATGAATCGGAACAGATTTGATCAAATGAGACAAATATTTCATATGAATGACGATACAAAACATTTGCCACCTGATCATCCCCAGCAGGATAGACTAGACAAAACTAAACCAGTGGTAGACCACTTGAACAAAAGATTTGCTTCTGTACCATTTGAGCATAGGTTGTCACTGGATGAGCAAATGTATGCCACAAAACTTAACCACTTCATGAAACAATATTTACGCATTAAACCACAAAAGTGGGGATTTAAATTATATGTTTTATGCTCTCTTTCTGGGTATGCATATAATTTTGAGGTGTTCTCAGGAGCTAAAAATATTGAGCGTTTGCCTGGCGAACCAGACCTAGGATTACTATCAAACACAGCTGTTCGATTGTTGCGACCAGTCCCAAAACATGTAAATCATATAATTTATTTTGATAATTTTTACACCAATATTCCTCTGCTATATTACTTGACCAAAGAAGCCATTTTCTGTCTTGGTACTGTGCAGAGAAATCGACTTGGAAAGTCTAGCAAATTGCCAGAGAAAAAGGAAATATTAAAGTCTAACGTACCCAGAGAAACATACCATGAAAATGTTGCCACTTTTGAAGGTATAGAATTCTCGGCAAGAAGCTGGAAGGACAAGAAGCAAGTTTTATTGCTTTCTACCTATGTTGGCGCTGAACCAGCGGAGACTATATCCCGCTACGAAAAAGAAGTTCAAAATTAACGTCCAAGTATCATATCCTCGAGTAATAAAAGAATACAATGCCCACATGGGAAGAGTAGATCTAATGGACAGCTTCATCTGTCGATATCGAATCCGCATCAAATCAAGAAAGTGGACAAAGAGGCTGTTCTGCCACTCACTTGACATGACCGTGATAAACGCTTTGGTAATGTACAAGAAAGTTAGTACAATAAAAGGCAAATCCCAAAAGGACATCTTGAAGTTAGCTGACTTCAGAACCGAGCTTTCTGACACTTCATGCCGGAATCAATATCGGACAGAAAATAAAACAGCGGACGAGAAGAGGAGCCACAGCCATCCAAAAGAGGAGCCACAGCCATCCAAGCCCTACCCTCAACTGACGTGCGTTACGATCGTTTTAGTCATGAAAAAGGATTATGAATTCTAGACACAAATGTAAATTTAATAATTGTAGTTCACCTCTTGGATTTGCAACAAATGTAGTTTCTTTATGCGACAATAAAAATATCCAATGTTTCGCACAATTTCACGCCTAACCACAGTAAAATGTAATACGATATATTTCTAACTTAAATGCCTAAAATATCAAAATTGATACCGGTTTTGTTTTTTGAAATAAATACTTAAAAATGTGTTATTATTTTTTTTTTATTATTTTTCCCTTTTTTAGAAATAATTTGAAAAACCAGGCTTATAAGGGTTAAAACACAGAAAACTAAACAATAAGAAATATTATTTTATAACATAATTTACTTCCAGATATGATTATTTAGATACAGTTTGAAGGATGAATTCTTGTATGAATGATGTAATTAAAACGGAATCAATTTTACTTTGCAATACATACACATAGTACAAGATATGTTTAAAAAACATAAATATTAATTAAAAATTTCCATTTATATACGGTCACCTTTTAATGACTAAAGACATTTGATTCAAAACAATAATATGTACTTGATAATTGTAAAGTGATATCACGAGTAACAAAATAATAACAAAAAAAAAACTCTCAATTTTTTTTGTTAAAATATTGCCATATTTGGAAAATAAATTTTTTTTACATACTAAAAGGAAGTTTTCACTATTTACACAATACAATATAACATCTACCCAGTGATGCCAACTTTTGATTTTGTATTAAATTATATCATTAAAATATATTTTCATTTATTGACTCCAAATACTACTACCTGGGAATTATTATCGAACTTCAATGTTTTGGGTTTTACCTTGCGTACCATGAAGTCAAATTTTGAAGTCATCATGAACATTGGTTCAAATTAGGGATGCCAAACGCAAAAAACCAAATGTCCCAAAAATTTTAAATAAAATAATTTGTTATCTTTATTTTCTGAAAAACTTAAAATTTTCATCCAAAAAAATTGTGAAAAATAATATATAAATAACATTCTCATAAAATTGCGCTTTATTTATGTAACAATTTTTATGTTAGCAATTCTTAAATATCATTTGAGGCTTTCTAAACTTCATTGAATTTAAATTAATATTTTCTTATGCTGAAATGCTGTTTTCAATCGCAATATTTTTTTTAATTTCAGTTGATTTTTTAAATGTAAACATATCTGGTGTTTTCTGAATTTCAATTTGTGTTTAAAGAATAAAATTTATATTTTAAAAATTCAATTGATGTCTTCTAAATTTAAAGTTATTATTTCCGACGTTTTAATATGATTTTCTGAAACTCAATTGATATTTTCTAATTTATAATTGGAAATCTGAATTCCAGTTTTTAGAATTGATATTTTCCTAAATTTGAATGAAAAATTTAAGAGGTGCAATTTTGTATTTATGTGAATAATAATGCTTTACTAATTATAAACAATTTTAAAAATTATATATTATCGCAGTTAGATATTTTGTAGGTAAATCAGAATAAAAATTTTATATGTATATCTATGTAGAACTGTTTTGAAAGCAAAAAAACTCATTGATGAACTCGGTAACTCCATTTTGTAAACACAACAAAAAGTTAATATGCCAAACTTATGGTCATATTTGTAAAAAAAATAATGGAAAAATGTATGAAATAAAATACTAGCCCTGTGTGTACTCTTAACATTGTTGTGTTTGATATCTAATTGAAAATGTTGACATTCACATTAAAACAGAAACAACGATTTCAAAGCTAATTATAACAAAATTACGGCGCCATCTACTGTGGCATAGCAACACTGAGCGAAATAAGGTTTGATATCTAATTGAAAATGTAGACATTCATGTTAAAATAGAAATAACGATTGCGAAGCTAATTAGAACAAAAATTTCTGCGCCATCTACTGTAGCATAGCAACACTGAGCAAATGAAGCGACACTGTTTGTTAATACAAAAGAAATGTATTTTCCCTAAAACAAAATACATATTGGAGAATTTTTATAAATAAAAAAATATGCCGATTTATTTCTAACATGCGGTTAGTATGAATATACATGTATATAATATATATATATTATTTTGTTATATAATATATATATGCATGTACATACAACATCAAAAGTTATTGTCGTGCTCTTCTTGAAATAAATTAAATAGATATAATTTTGTTTGTTAAATTTATATTGTTTTTTTTATTAACAACTAGGTAGTTTAACATTATTTGCTTTAGTTGTTGGTGAATTTTTAGTCCCTTTATATTAACTCGTAGTGTTTGCTTGTCGAAAAAAATTTGGATTGATTTTTAACCCCTTTCCCCTGACCCAATCGATCTGAAACTTTGCATGCAGACTCGCGGCGATGACTAAAATGATCTAACAATTTTTTCCAGTGATGCCAAAACAATGGCATCTACCAGGGTTGATAAAAACAAAATTTACAAAGGGTTAGATTTTATAATTTTGTTACCACAACGACCACAAAAACAATAAGTCCAGCTAAGAGAGCAATGCAACATTTAGAATAACAACAAGAAAAATATAGAAACATAATATTTTTCATTTTTTTTTTTTACTTTTTCAGAGATTTCCCTGGACCTGTTCCACCCATTTCAATGATTTTTGAAACAGAAAACTTCCCATGATATTGGTGAATCATTTTCACTAAAAATAATCACCCTAGCTGTCCTATTGAGGGCGCGATCATGTCAAGAACAACATATAAAATCATATTTTTTTTCAAGACTTTTTTAGTTCTTCATTCAGATCTCGGGCCCTATTCAACGGATTTCGACGATTTTAAACATCTAACTTTTCAGAAAGTCAGTAAATGAGCTTTTATGCAAACGAGCACCCTAGCTGCCCGATTGAAGTTGTCATCGTGATTTTCGCAGACGGACAGACGGACAGACGGACATCGCTATATCCACTCCGCTTGTTATAAGGATCACAAATATATATTTATTTTATGGTGTCCAGAATTTGTTTCTAATTATTACAAACGGAATGACAAACTTATATGTATGCCCTCTGCACACTGGGGTGGAGTGTATGAAAAATGGCGTAAGTTTGTTATTCCGTTTATAATAATTAGTAAAAAAATTGTGGAAACCATAAAATATATATGTATATTTGTGATCCTAACAACAAGCGGAGTTGATATAGCGATGTCCGTCTGTCCGTCTGTCGAAATCACGATGTCGGCTTCAATCGGGTAGCTATCGTGCTCGTTGATAAAAAAAATGATTCAATAACATCCTGAGAAGTTTGCTATATAAAATCGTCCAAATCGGTTGATTAGGTCCCGAGGATTCAATGAAGTAGTAAAAAAAGTCTTGAAAAAATATGATTTGTCATACTGTTCTTGTCACGATCACGCCCTCAATATGATAACTGTGGCGCTCGTGAGAATTATTGACTAACATCCTGAGAAGGTTTCTGTTTGAAAAATCATGAAAATCGGTTTAATAGGTCCCGAGAAATCACTGAAGAAATAAAAAAAATTAAAAAAACATATGTTTCTGTATTGTTCTTGTTGTTATTCTTACAACTTACCTTTAAAGTAAATGTTAGTTAAAGGTAACTTTAGCTAAAGTGAGCAATAAAGTTGCCTTTAACTTCTTTTCGTTATTACAGCTTCCCAGTAAAATAAAATTAATATTTTTGATTCTTTGGCAACACCAAAGGAAACGCCGATTACCTGCAAAGTTTCAGCCCAATTGGGTCACGGGAAAGGGGTTAAAAATCGATCCAAAATGTTGTCGACAAGCAGACAAACAGAGTAAAAATTCACCAACATCTTAAGCAAATAATGCTAAACTAACTGTTGTTAATAAAAAAAATTTTATGTATGAATTTATTAAAAAAAAAAACGCAACAATTTTTGATGTTGTATTTTTTATGTGTAATATTTACATATACATACATACATACATATACATACATACATACTTATGTATGTTACACATTAAAATATACACGTATATTCTATATATGTATATACATAATAACCGCATGTT
This sequence comes from Cordilura impudica, assembly GCA_963682025.1. Taxonomy (NCBI): domain Eukaryota; kingdom Metazoa; phylum Arthropoda; class Insecta; order Diptera; family Scathophagidae; genus Cordilura; species Cordilura impudica. The sequence continues at coordinate 108,547,274 of OY821521.1, forward strand.
AGAAATAAATCGGTATATTATTTTATTTATATAAAATTCTGCAATATTTTGTTTTAGGGAAAATACACTTATTTTGCATGCAGAGTGTGGCTTCATTTTGCTCAGTGTGACTAGATGGCGCCACAATTTTTGTTCTAATTAGCTTTGCAATAGTTATTTCTAACATGAATGTCAACATTTTCAATTACATATCAAACACAACAATGTTAAACGTATACACAGAGCTGAGTACAGAAGAAACAATGAGTTTTTTGCTATCAAAATAGTTCTACATAGTTATATAAAATTATTATTCTGCTTTACCTACAAAATATCTGATTGCGATTACATATAATTTTTAAAAATTGTTTATAATTAGTAAAGCATTATTATTCACATATATACAAAATTGCACCTTTTAAATTTTCCATTCAAATTTAAGAAAATGTCAATTCTAACAAGTAAGAAAATTATAGTCGGTCTAGACCGACTATACGATACCCTATACCATGCGTTTAGAAACCCTATCTCTTAGGCCCAACTAACTGGACATAGAAAATAAGCAAAAACCAAATTTGAGTGGGATTTTTATTAATTTTTTTGGCTGCAGATATAAAAAAGTTCATATCGGATGCTATATCTATAAAGGGGCTAGGTCCAGAAATGGACCGATCCTGATCATGTTTGGTAAAGTCTCTTGTATTTTGCAAAAATATGTACAAACAAAATTTGAGAAGAATCAGTGCAATATTTTTGTTTTTTAATAGATTTAACTGAAGATCGGGAAGCAGCTCTATATGGGGTCAAAGGAATCATTTTTGGACTACTCATTAGTGGATGTAATGAACGCATACAAACCCAATTTGAGTAAGATCTATATGACAATTTGGATCTTATGGCAATTTATGTCGATTTCATATGGGTAATTTGTATGGGGGCTAGGTCTGAACATGGACCGATTCTCACCAATTTCAATAGCGTTCATTCCATGGCCGATAGAGGCTTATATACCAAATTTCATCAAAATATATTCATATTTGCGACCTGCAATTTGATTACAAGCTTTACATGGACACACAGACGGACGGACGGACGGACGGACGGACATTGTTAAATCAATTCAGAAAGTGATTCTGATTCGATCGGTATAATTAAAGATGGGTCTAGGTCAAATATTTTTGGTTGTTACAAACAGCAGCACAAAGTCATTATACCCAAACCACATAGTGGTATAGGGTATAAAAATTGGAATTGAGATTTCCAATTATATATTAGAAAATAACAATTGAATTTCAGAAAATCATATTAAAACGTCGGAAATAATAACTTGAAATTTGGAAGACATCAACTGAATTTTTAAAATATAAATTTTATTCTTTAAACACAAATTGAAATTCAGAAAACACCAAATATGTTTACATTTTAAAAATCAACTGAAATTAAAAAAAATATTGCGATTGAGGAGACATTAATAGCATTTCAGGATAAGAAAATATTAATTTAAATTCAATTAAGTTTAGAAAACCTCAAATGATATTTAAGAATTGCTAACATAAAAATTTTTATTACATAAATAAAGCGCAATAATTCTTAAACGAAAGAACAAATTTTAATAAAAAAAGAAGTACAACTATTTGATGAGAATGTTATTTATCTATTATTTTTCACAATTTTTTGGAATGAAAACTTGAAGTTTTTCAGAAAACAAAGATAACAAATTATCTTATTTTACATTTTTGGGACATCTGGTTTTTTGCGTTTGGCATTCCTTATTTGAACCAGTGTTCATAATGACTTTAAAATTTTACTTCATGGTAGGCAAAGTAAAACCCAAAAAATTTAAGTTCGATAATAATTCCCAGGTAGTAGTATTTGGAGTCAATAAATGAAAAAATATTGTATTAACATAATTTAATTCAAAATCAAAAGTTGGCATCACTGGGTTAGATTTTGTATTATATTGTGTTATTTTGTGTTACCACAAAATCTAATAGTTAAAACTCTTTTTAATATATAAAAAAAAATTAATTCTCTATATTTTCCAAATATGGCAATATTTTAACATAAAGAGTTTTTTCTTTTTTGGTTATTATTTTGTTACTCCATCCGACCTATGTAACTGCAATGAAGAATTATTTGGCCAGTTAAAAGAAACTATACAGCCATCTCCAATTAGCACGATTTAATGCGTATAGCCTCCCTACACAACCATTACCTTTTAATTTGCAAAATCTTAAACTAAATTAAACGAGAGGTTTTGTTATACAACCGGAAACGCATGCATATAGGTATATAAACTAAATGCATGCCGATCAGCAACCACGATGACCAACAAGCAAACACCGAAACGTGTTTTCTTTTATCCGAAAAAATAGAAAAGACGAAAACGATATTTCCTCTTTGGAGAGCGAATTACTAATGTGAGAGAGCTTTATAGACCAACTCTTGAAATAAATAATAAGCATCTGTTAAGGGCATCAACCCAAAGAATTTGCTGAAATAATTTGATATTAAGTTTAACACATTGTTTACTTTTTCTAATATTTTGTTTACATTTATTATCAACTAGCAGATTCCAGCACTCGAAATTCGAGTGCAATTTATAGACAACTTTATTTCTCAACTAAGCCAATTCACAAACCAATACTTTTTTTGGTTTATTATTATTGTGAATAAAGATAACAAACTTTTTAACAAACACATTAACAAATTTAATAAAACACACATAGCATATGTATAATTTTATGTATGTGTTAGTAGCAACTTTAAATGCAATTTACTCAAAATACAGGAAAAAATGTAAAAATCTGTAAATCTGGTAAACAGCTAAAAAGAAATTACTTTCAAATAATATACATTTGGTCAAAATCGGGATAAAACGGTAGAACAAAACATCTGTAACAAGAAATCGCCTAGCCTATTAATATTATAGATACTCAAACCGAAGTGGAGGGTTTCAAAGATTCGGCACAGCCGAATTTAACACTCTAGGCTGTGTTTACACGGCGACTTTTGACGACGTTGTTTTTCGACGTCTTTTTTTGTTTGTGGGCGAACGGTGCAGAGAACCAAGAGGGGTAAACAAAAAGACACGATTTCTGTTTTCAAGACTTTTTTCATATTTCTCTTTACACTCATTTCTTTTTTTCTTGTTACGTTTTATTCTTTTTCGCACTTTGAAGTGGCCACTTCAGTGAGGTCAAGAATCGCTTACATTTTTATTTATTTTATTTAATATTTATGCATAATTTCTTTAAACTGAATATGTTTTAACTTAAAACTTTTAAATATTGACACGTTCTGTTATTTGATTAGATATTCTAAAGATTCTACTCTAAATAATTTAAATATTAAATAGGTTTTTGTATATAGTGTGAAAAATTGTGATAAATTATTATGTGTAAAAAGATTAAATCTTATAATGAAATAATGTAAATAATATATAACAAATAAAAAAATGGAATTGAAAAATAAAAAAGATAATTTGAATTTATATCATATATTTCTTAATGCGAAAAATAAACTAAAGCAGATTAAAACAAGTAAGAGTGTTAAATTCGGCTGTGCCGAATCTTTGATACCCTCCACCTCGGTTTGAGTCTTGATAATAAATGTAAATGAAAAAGTAAACAATTTGTTGAACTTAATACCAAATTATTTCAGCAAATTCTTTGGGTTGGTTTTCGTTTTTTTCTATTATTTCGGATTTATTTCGGTGTTTGCTTTTTGGTCATCGTCGTTGCTGATCGGCATGCATTAAGGTTATATACCTATATGCATGCGTTTCCGGTTATATGACATAACTTCTCGTTTAATTTAGTTTCTGCTAATTAAATAGCTCGCTCTAACCTCCACTGCAAAGGTAATGGTTGTGTAGGTTGGCTATATGCACTAAATCATGCTAATTGGAGATGGCTGTTTAGTTTCTTTTAACTGGCCAAATATTTCTTCATTGCGGCCATATAGTTCGGATGGAGTAACAAAATAATAACCAAAAAAAAACTCTCTCAACTTTTTTTATTAAAATATTGCCATATTTCGAAAACATCTCTGTCAAAATAAGCGAAAAACACAAAGAAGAAGAGAAAAAAACAAATTACTTCGTGTTTGACAGGATGATTTTATGTTGATGTTTAATATCTTTAATTTTTTACTAATATTTCTGTTTATTTATTTGAAAATGAAATAATGAATTGAATATGCTATTTAATTTTTTTATTTATACAAAAAAGTTTTTTTAATAAAAGCAAAATATTTTCACTATTTTATGATTTTTATTTATGTATCACGACATTTTAAGTTTTTATCGATTGAATAAACAACACAAAAATGGTTGTCGTTTAGATAACAACAACAGCTGACTTTAACAATAGCGAATATCGTTTAAAAATTTTACTGATAATTTTGCTATTTTCTTTTTTTTAACGATTCGACTATCGTTAAAAGAAGTTACTGAATCGCGGTACTGAAAAGCTATTAATTTCTCCTGAATGTCAATATTTTTTTTAAATGTAAAAATTTTTTAAATGTATACATAATTGATGTTTTTTTTGGAATTTCAATTTGTGTTTAACGAATAAAATTTATATATTAAAGATGCAATTGATGTCTTCTAAATTTAAAATTTTAATTTCCGACGTTTTGATATGATTTTCTGAAATTCAATCAATTGTAATTTATAATTGGAAATTTTTAATTCCAGTTTTTAGAATTGATATTTTCTTAAATTTGAATGGATAATTTAAAAAGTGCAATTTTGTATTTATGTGAATAATAACACTTTAGTAATTATAAACAATTTTTAAAAATTAGATGTAATCGCAATCAGATATTTTGTAGGTAAAGCAGAATAATAATTCTATATAACTATGTAGAACTGTTTTGAAAGCAAAAAACTCATTGATGAACTCGGTAACTCTATTTTGTAAAGACAACAAAAAGTTAATATGCCAAACTTATGTTCATATTTGTAAAAGAATAATGAAAAAACGTGTGAAATAAAAGACCAGTCCGTGTATACTCTTAACATTGTTCTGTATGATATCTAGTTGAAAATATTAACATTCATGTTAAAATAAAAATTGCAACGCTAATTAGAACAAACAAAAATTGTGGCGCCATCTATTGTGGCATAGTCATGCTGAGCAAAATGAAGTGACACTCTGTTAATGCAAAAGAAATGTATTTTCCCCACAACAAAATATTGCAAAATTTTATGTAAATAAAATAATATACCGATTTATTTCCAACATGCAGTTGTTATATAATATATATAATATATGTATATTATTTGTATTATTTAATATGTTTATGTATGTACATCTAAATATTACACACAAAAAATACAACATCAAACGTTATTTTTGTGGTTTTCTCTTTAAAAAAATTTATACATAAAATTTTTTTTTTGCTAAATTTACAATTTTTTTTTTTTTTTTATTAACAACTAGGTATTTTAGCATTATTTGCTTTAGAAGTTGCTGAATTTTTACTCCCTTTACATTAACTCATAGTGTCTGCTTGTCGAAAAAATTTTGGATCGATTTTAACCCCTTTTCCGTGACCCATTCGATCTGAAATTTTGCAGGCAGGCTCGTGGTAATAACAGAAATGATCTAACAAATTTTTTAGTGATGCCAAAACAATGGAAATTTTTAAATTTTTCTACCACGGTTAATAAAAAATGTACAAAGGGTTAGTTTTTATAATATTATTACCACAACGACCATAAAAACAACAAGTCCAGCTATAACAACAACACAACATTTAGAATAACAACAAGAACAATATAGAAACATCATATTTTTCATTTTTTTTTTTACTTTTTCAGAGATTTCCCTGGACCTGTTCCACTGATTTTAATCATTTTTGAAATAGAAATCTTCCGATGAATTTGGTGAATCATTCTCACTAAAAATGATCACTGTAGCTGCCCGATTGATGCCGTCATCGTGATTTCCAAAGACGGACAGACGGACATCGCTATATCAACTCCGGTTGTTATAAGGATCACAAATATATATATTTTATGGGGTCCAAAATTTTTTTTTCTAATTATTACAAACGGAATGACAAACTTATATATACCCTCTGCACACTGGAGTGGAGGGTATAAAAAAAAATCAAAAGTCAATTGAAATTTTTCAGATTCTTAAGTTATCCGTAAAATGATTGAATATATCACTAACAGCAGCATAAGAGTTCATGAAAATAGTGTTGCAAATTTGGAAACGCAAAATAAGTATAAACTTTTTATTTCGATTCACAAGTGTAACTAACAATTATATTATAGAAAAAAGTCTTTCTAGTTAAAAATCGTATTAAATATAGCTGATATAACAGATTTTGTGGATTTGACTGGTACATATTTCAAACAGAAATTCTAACCATAAATAGTTGACACTAATATCAAAATAGCAATAAACTCTTCTTAAAACAATTAAAATTACACTACTTTTTAACATTCTTTACTTTCAGTTATGATTAGTAACATTTTCGATTTCCTTAGATACACTTTGAAGAATGATCTCTTAATTAATGATGAAATTTAACTCGAATCCTTTATCCTCTAAACTGACTTAACACTTATTGTTAATTGATTACACACAAGATATGTTATTGTATTTATATAAGCACACTTTTTACCAATTTAAACTCATTTATTTCCGTATGCTTATTCTAAAAAACGCCTACTAGACATATGGGACCCTAAGTTCAAAAGGGTTAATGGGGTCACATTATCGTTTTCCGAAACCCTAGGCTATTAGAAAACAAATTCAAAAAAATTCTTTGTAAAAAAATTCTGGCAGATGAATTTACTTAAAATCCACACAGTTAATCTCTAAGATATATTCATCAAAACTTTAAAGTGACAGATCCATTTTTTGAAACTTTGCTTTAGAAAATTTTTTAAAGCTTAAAAAAGGAGTTTCCAAAATATTATCAAAAAATTTCCATTTTTGGCTTCATTTCGCAATAGGATAAAAACGTGCTAATAAAACAATACTTCATGTCTGAGTGCTCCTAGATATAGTGATAAAAAAAAAAATGAAAAATGAAAAATGGGGCATTTGTTATTTCTTGGTGAGTTCTTATTCGATTTTGAAGTTATGTAGCTCCTTAAAGGGGTAATTTAGTACTGAAATCGATTCATAAAACAACTTGTCGAAAAAATTAAACTATAGAACGGAATTTTTTTATAATCTGAAAAAAAGTCATATTTTCCCCATATAAACACACTTGAAATATTCAGTCGCGTTGAAGCACCTCTAAATTTTTTTTTTTTTTTTTGACCCAAAACTTTGTATTTCTCAGTTTTTTTACTATTCACATATTTTTAGGGGGGTGAGATCGAGATATTAAACACTTTTTTATTAAGGGCCACCCTAGTGTACATTCGCCAGGTTGGTGGTTTTAGTCGCATTTGACATATTTGTATGCAGAATTGCAATGTTTTGCAATGTGTCCCCGGTGTTGGCATTTTCTATATTAGATTTCTTTTTTTTTGGCGAGTAGCTGGTCGGGCTTTCATTTCTAAACAACCTTTAAAAAAAGCGCTGAGGGGAAAAGCATTCCAGTCAATATTATCAACCACCTTATTGAAGCCCTGCCACGTAGATGCCGCGCAGTTATAAAACACAACAGATTCTTTATTAAATATTGAATAATATCAAATGTTGCTTTTGTTTCGTCCAACTGAAATAGTGTCATTTGGAGTTTTTTGGCAAACAAAAATTTAACGCTTCTTTTAATTTACAATTCTAATTTTGTCTTTTATTTGTAATGTTATAATGAGTAAGAAATGATAAAGATTTTTGAAAAATAACAATAACATGCTTTAAAATACAGTAAAGACCAGTAGTGATTTTGGTTGATTTTGTTCTCACCAACACTGTATGTGTAACGGATCAATAGCTATAACGAAACATTTTTCGGTACCATTCAGAGCGTTATATCGAAGTTTCACTGTATATTGATATGTTAAACACCAACATAAATGCTTATAAATAATATTTCCACAACGGAATATAATGTAATAAAAACCAGCATCAGTCACTGTTCAAATATTAACAGTGTAGACTCCTGTTATTGACAGAGCTACTGCTGTTAAACAAAAAGGATTTCGACTATAGCAGCAAAAAAAATTTATGAATTTTGATACCAAAACCGGTCAAGAAATTATTTTTAGTTTTTGAGAAATTACACTAAACGTACTAAATATATAATAATACAAAAAATATGTAGCGAAAAGTAGGAAGCTTTCATATCTATAATATTAATAGGCTAGGCGATTTCTTGTTACCGATGTTTTGTTCTACCATTTTATCCTTATTCTGACCAAACGTATTTTATTTGAAAGGTATTTCTTTTTAGCTGTTCACCAGATTTTTAAATTTATTCCTTTATTTTGAGTAAATTACATTTAAAGTTGCTACTAACACATACATAAAATGATACATAGCATCTGTGTGTGTTTATTAAATTTGTTAATGTGTTTGTTAATGAGTTTCTTATCTTCATTCACAATAATAAACCAAAAAAGTGTTGGTTTGTGAATTGGCTAAGTTGAGAAGTAAAGTTGCCTAGAAATTGCACTCGAACTTCAAGCGCTGGAATCTGCTAGTTAGAACAACAGATGCATATATATATTTGTTTCTTTTATTCCTACAAGAAGCATGGGCCTCAATATTAATACATGGTGTAGTGAATATCTTTAGCTATAAGAAGTAAATCAGAATCTTAAGATAATGCATCCTCATAAGTTTAAAGATTACTATCAAATCAAATTGGTTGAATTGAGGAATTGTAAATATTGCGGTAGTAAATTTCTTTTCTATTCCTTTTATTAAATTGTTTTTCATTAATTCCGTCTTTTTAAAAAAAGTGTAATTATACCCTCCACTCCAGTGTGCAGAGGTTATATAAGTTTTTAATTCCGTTTGTAATATTTAAAAAAAAAAATAAAAAATTTGGACCCCATAAAATATATATATTTGTGATCCTTATAACAGGCGGAGTTGATATAGCGATGTCCGTCTGTGGAAATCACGATGACGGCTTCAATCGGGCAACTAGGTTGCTCGTTGGAATAAAAAATGATTCACTAACATCCTGAGAAGTTTGGTATTTAAAATCGTCCAAATCGGTTTATCTGATCCCGAGAATTGAACGGAGGAGTAAAAAAAGTCTTGAAAAAATATGATTTGCTATGTTGTTTTTGTCACGATAACGTTCTCAATAGTACAGCTAGGGCGCTTGTTGTTAGTGATAATGATTCACCAACATCATGAGAATGTTTCTGTTTTTAAATCGTGACAATAGCTTCCATGGGTGCCTAGAAATCACTGAAAAGGTAAAAAAATATAATGTTTTCCTATATTGTTATTCTAAATTTTGTATTTTGTCAAAGCTGTACTTGTTGTTTTAATGGTCGTTGTGGTAATAACATAAAAATTCACCAATATCAACATTTTATGGTGCAATATTTAAGTTAGTTAATTAATAAAAGAAACTATATAAAATCAATATCAATATTCTGCGATTTTTATAACATCACAAAATGTTACAAATTGATACATACCACTACTGTTGCAAATATCAAAATACTATAAATAACATTCATATATTCTGTATATGGGGGGTTTCATGTCAAGTGCACCAACTTTTGAAACCGATGTCTTCCGATCGGGATGGAATTTGCACCAAGGTTAGTCCTATTGGATAGTAGTTTAGACACAATTTTTCAATAAGATAAGTTGATTAAATTTTCTTTGATGAATGTTGTTTTCGGGCAATCGGTACATTCACGTAAGTGGCAAGAAGTTGTTGCATTAGGACACATAGTCAATTTAAGGCAATCGCGGTAAGCGTGTAAATTTTCTGCCTAATCATCTGTTAAATATTTTAAGTTGATTTCCTTCAACATCAGTTTAACATTTTCATGGTAAATGCAAACGCATACTGTGTGAGTTCCGCTGCTTTCTACCAAAATGCAATGTTTTGGCCTCAATTGGGGTAATTTCGTGAAGCCAATTTTTACATCTTCGTGTTCAGATTGAAATGTTGCAAATAACTCTTTCAGGTTACAGATAACCATTCTCTTCTGTTATGTTTTGGAGGTATGTTACATACCTTCGGAAAGTTTAGTTTGTCTAGTTTCTCAGTATAAGTTTTATTTGTAAGGTTTTAGACACAAATAGGAAAAAATTCAAAATAGTGCATTTGTGAAAAATTGAAAAACCGTTGTCTTGAGTTACAAAACATTTATTTTGATAGATATCCCACTCCCATCCCACTAAGCGACCAAAAAGCTCTTAAAGGAAAAATCCTAAGCTTTCTTATGAAAAAAAAATGCCCTTTTTGAAAAAAAGGCAAAAAATGCTTTAATTTTGCAAAAAAAAAAAGTCTAAAAATTTTTTTTTTTTTTTAAAGTATTTTTTCCGAAATATTGAAGGAATATCTATCTAAACTCTTTGGAAGAAAATTTTCTAAGAACAATAGGTAATAAGTTACATGGATGAGAAAAAACACCTGTTTGGCCAAAATGTCAAATTTTGATCCCCTCTAACTCAGAGAGGTCTGGACCGATCTTGTTGAAAAATTGTATCTAAACTACTATACAATAGGACTAACCTTGGTGCAAATTTCATCCCGATCGGAAGACATCGGTTTCAAAAGTTGGTGCACTTGACATGAAATCCCCCATATGTATATCCATAATAAGCGCATATTATAAATAATATAAATATAAATTATTTTATTTATACAAAATACTGCAATTTTTAGGGTTGCAAAAAGTAGTATGATTTTAAAGGTTCTACTTTTAGTACATACTTGCACTCAAAACAGGGATGCAAAATGATATTTTACAAATTGTATTAACTTTCAAGAAAAAGTGTACTCTTTTCAGTCCGATTCTACTAAATTCGTTTTTTATTGTTTTAAAATATTTTTATTAAAAATTAATTTTTTATGTACTTATATATACATATATATATATATATTAGGGCGGGTTAAAATCGCCCATTGCTCAGTGAAAATCGTATTCTAGGGATCAAAATAAGAAACTTTGCCGAAGGAACCATACCTCTAAAACGAATTCTGATGTCCCAGAATTTGGGTCGAACTTTTGGGTAGGGGCAAATTTTGAAAAATCCCACTTTGACCCATTTAGAGTGCTCCAATCGAGTCCAAATGTATGACCGACCCCCACTAACTTTGGAGGCCCGACCCACCCATGCCAGTGGCACACCCCCTGGAACTCCCCTGTGGGGTTCCCCATACAAACATTTCAAAAAATCGCCAGTTTTGGCACTTTACATGAAAAAATCAGCGAAATGCCTATGTTTTTTTCTTTATTTTTATTTATTTATTTATAATAATATTTATTATTTATTAATATAATAATATCTGTTTTTATAATTAATGAGTGATAGCAATAACTTACCGGAAGAGTTTCACAAGTTTCGATTTGACGGCTAGTTTTCCGGTTGCCGAACTCGGTCCAGTGCTGGTTGATTTATCCAAAACTTCAAACAAATGCCGAAACGGAAGTTCGTTGAAGTGTAGAAAGCAAACGAACCAATGCAATGGTCTTTTTAACAGCAATTCGAATCGTCGTATAATTCCACCATGTGGGCCAGTGTTTGTTGGCTCACCGTCAGTGCATATTCCAATTAATGCATCCAGTGATATATTTTTATCGTTGAAAAAATCATTTAATTTGGTTGTTTTGTATTCAGCGGTTTCATGTTCCAGTCTTACGTAACCAATCAATTCAGAATTGGGTTTTCTCAAAATAACAAGATGAGGTTCTTTTACCATCCTAGTATGATACTTCTCATCAATTTTATCTATCGTTAAAGTATCATCTTTTCTGCCATCGAATGAAAACGCTAACAAATTGGTATCATCTAACCGTTTGCGAAGCACTTCTTGTCTGCATTTCTCTTTTTCTCTGCGAACTTTCGATTTATCCATGATGAGAGGTTTCTCATGCTTATCTTTAATTTTAAAATCTTGGAAAAGAGCGGTTCCCAATGCTGATGCTACTCTATCAGGCACACCAAATCTGTCACATACCAAGGCAAAGTTAAAACAATCGTATCTCTCTGTGTATTGTGAACTTGTGTTTCTATCCATATCTTCTTGAACCGGTGGCGGTGCGTATGTTGAATCATCGGGATCTTGGTATGTTGGCATTGATGACATACACGCTGCTCCTTGCTCTTCAATTTCCATCACAAATGCATCCATTGTTAGTCTTCTCTGATTATGTTGATCGTGCATAAACTCTTTGAGGCGTTCGGGAACCAAGCCGCATGCACATGGAGCTGCCTTCAAATCGCATTTACATGTTCCAATGTAAAAAATTGTTTCCAGAGATTTTACATACTCTGTAAATTGTTGGGTTTTGTTCCTTCTCTTGATTTGGTCTTGATATTTGTCAAGCAATCTATTCAATTTATTACATACACTTTTTTTCAGCATTATTTCCATACCAAGTTTTTCCCAAATTCCAATCAACTTATCTTGTACTTGAATAGTGAATGATTTATAGGAAAACTTTTTTTGTTCTGTTTTAGCACGTTCGCTTAAGTAAAAATAATATCTCAAGATATCCAGATGGGTTGGTAAATTAAGATTAGTCAAATCAGTAGACACACCAAAAACAGTAACATCATGCTTGGGTATATGACTCATTGGGTTTTCGATTGTTGTTTTTGCTTCATCTTGCGGTGTAGAGGATGGTGGATTCATTGTAAACTTTTTGATTTGGAATGGTCACTTCACTTATTTTTTTTAAATATTTTTTTATCTGAAATTAGCACTTCACACTTTGAGTTCTTCACAACGACTTAATGCATTCACAAAATCTGTTGCGTTATATATGGTCTTATTGCAAGAATGAAATGGTAATTTCAATTCTACCTGCTGTGTCTTGTGGTGGCTTAAAAACCCACACAAGCAATTTTACGACCTGCAATTGTGTTACAGTGATACGTTCATTTTTTAAAAGGGTTGCGGTGCATTACAGTGATACCTTAATTGTTAAAATGGTTGCAAAAAACGCGCATTTCTTAAGAAGGTGCCATAAAAAACCCATAAAAAGGGTTGTAAAAGCAACCTTCATTTCTTAAGTAGGTGCTATTAAAAAACTTCACAAGTAAGTTTACGACATGCAGCTGTGTCTTTTTACGACCTGTAATTGTGTCACAGCGATACGTTCATTTTTTAAAAGGGTTGAATAAAAAACCCACACAACTAAGTTTACGACATGCAAATTCATCACAGTGATGCCTTGGTTTTAAAAGGGTTGTAAAAAACGCTAATTTCTAATAAATTTTTTTAATTTCTTTTCTATTAGTAAGTTAAATTCATTTTTTCATTTACATATGTTTTGACTAAATAAATTTCTAAAGAGAAAAATAAACTCCAAAAAGAAAAAACATAGGCATTTCGCTGATTTTTTCATGTAAAGTGCCAAAACTGGCGATTCTTTGAAATGTTTATATGGGGAACCCCACAGGGGAGTTCCAGGGGGTGTGCCACTGGCATGGGTGGGTCGGGCCTCCAATGTTAATGGGGGTCGGTCATACATTTGGACTCGATTGGAGCACTCTAAATGGGTCAAAGTGGGATTTTTCAAAATTTGCCCCTACCCAAAAGTTCGACCCAAATTCTGAGACATCAGAATTCGTTTTAGAGGTATGGTTCCTTCGGCAAAGTTTCTTATTTTGATCCCTAGAATACGATTTTCACTGAGCAATGGGCGATTTTTTTGCCTCCCCACAAATCGACCCGGCCTAATATATATAGTTATGTATAAACAATCATATTTATTCGATTATTCATATTTCAATAACAGAGCCGTAAATTATCTACCCTCTTTAGTTAAATTCCTAGAACAATCTTTAAGTGCTTTGCATAAACAATAATGTGTGGTTATTTATTGATTTCTTTGTGTGTGGCCAAACTCCACTAGCACCGAATATTGAAATATGAATGGTCTATTTACATTTAAGTTAATAATAACAAATGTATTATTTTACACTAGAAATAAGTTTACAACGATAGTGATCTTTTAGTTTATAACAGCGTCACTTACTTTTAATAAAGCGAGTTTATTCCCAACCACAAACCAAGCAACATCCTCTTTCTTTAACCGGAATAATACGTAGAATTAAAATACGTAATTGGCGCAGTCGGTACACGAACTAGAGTGAAAATATAAAAGACACACAAAAGGAAATCGGGCGAACACTCTAAGTTTTCTTTAAAAGCAAAATAAGTGAACAGTTAAGGAAGGAAAATCCCTTTTCGTGAACACAATTTTTTGGAGCAAAAGGGAAAACAATCGAAAAGGTGAACGCTTTAAACAAGATTAGTTAAAATTGGTTAACAGCCGAAAATGAACGCTTTAAATTGATTTGCAAGTGAACGCTGTAAAGAAGGGCGTGAAAGAAGGATTGACTGGCACAAAAAAAAAAGTAGATTGGGGGCTGGCTAAAACCAATAATTAAAATTTGGAGAAGTGTGCAGCCTTACTCTTTTCTCTTTCACGAATACTAACAGTCAACAGTTTTGGAAGAACTGACCAAAGAAGTGAAGTGCGTAGTGAATTTCCTGAGGAAGGAAAATACAAGGATTCATCATTTCATCAGGCTAGCAGCGGGACGTCCCAGTTAAAAAAGCCGAATCAGCAACATTGACGAATTCTGCAGGAAACTTGTGTAAGCTTGAATTTTTCTTGGAATTGTTTAGTTTTGTATTAGGAAATTTTGTGAATTTTTGTGAACTAAGTAAATTGTTAAGTGAACCATTTCGAAAATATTAATGAGCAAATGAATAACTTAAGAATACTGTCAAGTATAATCAGTGGTATGCGACCATTAGATGGGAAAAGGGAAGACGTTTTAAGCTTCACGAATAGAGTGGACAGTCTAATTCCGCAATTGGAAACAGTAAATGACAACTTTAAGGAAATTCTATTGGGGTCAATTCAGGAAAAGATAATAGCGGATGCGAGAAAATCACTTTTAAGATACGGTGGTTTGCAAACTTGGTTACAGATAAAAGAGATTCTTGTTAGGGAACATGGGGAAAAGGAACCTGTGGAATCACTTGTGGATAAGCTCCGGACAGCGAAATGTATTGACACTATAGAAGTATCTTATACTAGAATAATGACATTACTAACTAGAGTAAGCAACAAACATTTACTGGATCATACAAGTAACCCAGAAGTTGTTGCAAGCAACAATAGAATAGCGTTGCACACATTTAAAAACAGACTACCAGAACCTGTTAGGACAATTATATTAGCAAGAAATCCTCAAACGCTTGTGGAGGCATATTCCATAGTACAGGAAAACGGATATGATCACTACGGAAATAAGGGTAATAATGTCGTAAAACAGAATCAAGACAAATATAGGGATAATTATTGGAACAGACAACATTTTCAACATCAGAATAGACAAGGTTTTCAAGATCAGGGTAGACAAAATTTTCAAGATCAGAGTAAACAAAATTTTCAAAATCAAAATAGACAAAGTTTTCAAAATCAGAATAGACAAAATTTTCAAAGTCAAAATATGCAGCGTTCTCTAGGCCGTAATAATAATTATAATAGAGATCAGAGCATGCAGACAGCAAATACAAATAATAGATCTAATCAATTTAGGAATAATAGTACATTCAGGCAAAATTTTAATCGACCAACTTATAGAAGCGCAAATCCAGTAGAGCCAATGGACATTTCAACTAATCAAGTTACACAAGAAGTACAGAATTTTGAATCTCAGAATTTTCAAACGGGCAGCATAGAAAACTTCCCTATATAGTGGTAAAAACCAAAATACGAAATTTAAAGTTTATAATAGATACAGGAGCAGAACAGCATAATTAACCCAAAAATATGTAATACCAAATGGAAAACAAATAATCGAATAAATACTATTCGAGCCTTGAATAATACTGCAAGAATAAAAAATACCTATAAATTTCCAATATTTGACGAATTTAATGAAAATAAGGACTGTCGGATTGAGTTCTTGGAATATTATTTCCATAACGAATTTGATGGGCTTATAGGAAACAATATTTTGCTGCAATTAGAAGCAATAATGGACTTAAAGTCAAGACATTTAATTGCAAAAAATACGAAAATCCCAATTTACTTTAATGAAGAAGAGGAAAATTATAACCTTGTATCTCAAATAAACGTGGACTGTAGATTGTTTGATTCGGAAAACCAATTTGCGGAACATTAAAATCAAAATGATAAAAAATTAATTACAAATTTACTAAATAGTTATAAGGATGTATTTTATGAAGAGGGAGATGCTTTACCCTTCACAAATAAATTAAAGCATCAAATAAAAACAAAAGCTGACATTCCAGTCTATACAAAAATGTACAGATACCCACAAATTCATCGACAAGAAGTTGATGAACAAATTGGTGAAATGCTTGAACAAAATATCATAAAACCAAGTAATAGCCCTTACAATGCACCTCTTTGGGTAGTACCGAAAAAATCGGATGACCCTAACAAAAAGAAATGGCGTATAGTAATTGACTATAGAAAATTAAACGACCAAACCATAGATGACAAATTTCCAATCCCATGCCTAAATGAAATGTTCGATAAGATAGGAAAATGTACTTATTTTACGTCTCTAGACTTGGCAAAAGTTTTTCACCAGATCGAAATAGCAGGAGAGGACAGACACAAAACTGCATTTTCAACAGCCGATGGTCACTACGAGTTTTTAAGAATGCCATTCGGACTAAAAAATGCACCATCAACTTTTCAAAGATTGATGAACGAAGTATTAACAGATTACATAAATAAAATATGTGTCGTATACATGGATGATATCCTTATATTTTCAACAAGTTTCGAAGAACACTTGCAATCATTGAGGAAGATTTTAAATAAGCTTAGATCTGAGAACCTTAAGATACAAATTGAAAATGCAAGTTTGCATCAGACACTACATCATTCTTGGGGCACATTGTATCACAAAAGGGTATAGAACCAAATAAAGACAAAGTAAATGCAATATCGAATATGAGACTGCCAACCACGGTCAAAGAGATTAAACAATTCTTGGGTATGACTGGATTCTATAGAAAGTTTATCAAAGATTACGCTAAAGTAGCTTACCCTATGGTAAGATATCTGAAGAAAGGAATAAGAATAAATTGCAGGGATTTTGTATATTCAAAAGCTTTTGAAAAACTAAAATTGTTATTGACAACGGACCCAGTCTTAAAAAATCCAGATTTTAATAAACGCTTTATACTAACAACTGATGCGTCGAATTACGCTATTGGAGCTGTATTAAGTCAGGATAATCACCCAATATGTTATGCATCCCGAACATTAAATAATCATGAAACTAATTATGCAGCAATAGAAAAAGAATTACTGGCTATAGTATGGGCAGTAAAATATTTCAGAACATTTATGGTAGAAAGTTTTTAGTTAAAACCGATCACAAACCATTAGTATGGCTTAATAACTTAAGAGAACCAAATATGAAACTCCAACGGTGGAGAATAATGTTAAACGAATACGATTTTGATATAGAATACATTAAAGGAAAGGAGAATTTTATAGCAGATGGCTTAAGTAGAATGCCAATTCCGAATGAAAGATTGAATGAAACCTTGTTAAATGAAGAAAGAAATAGTGAAGACGAAAATGTCGATGACAATTCAAATTGTGCTACTGTTCACAGCGCAATCGAAGACAACAGACGATATATTTTTATTACTGAAAGATTGACAAATGTTTATAAAAACCAAATTTATTTTTCGAAAGGTAATACAGAAAGTTTTAAATTGAAGATTATGCTAAACAAGTGTCATAACTATGTAACGGTTACAGAGAACACAGATTTGTTTGGAATACTGCAAAGAATCTTTAGAGACAAGGGCATATTTGCAGTGTACTGTACGATCTTTTCATTAAGATTCAAGAAATATACCTTAACAATTTTTCAAATAATAGCAAATTGACAGTACTACGTGCGACAATAAAAGCAAGAAATATTTTGAACGAAGAGGACATGTTGCGGATCATTAAAGAAGAACACTTAAAAACAACCATAGAGGAATACATGAAGTATACACCGAATTGAAAACAAGATTTTTTTTTCCCAAAGATGTTAAATCTTGTTGATAGATTCATTAAAAGATGCGAAGTATGCAATCTGGCTAAACATGACAGACAACCGCATAAAATTCCTTTTAAAACCACTGAGTCGCCAGAAAGTTTCAATGACATAGTGCACATTGATATCTGGTTTCCGCAAAGAAACGTTATGTATTTAACAACAATTGACAAACTGACGAAATACGCCACGGTACATGAATTAAATGATAGAACATGGATATCCGTTTTGAAGGCTTTGAAAGAAAGGATACAAACTCTGGGAAAGATAAAGAAGATCGTTCATGATAATGAAAGGTGTATTCTTCACAATAGTGTATCGTTGTTTTTGAAGGAAAATTCGATAGATGCGCATGCAACTACATCAGGAATCAAAACAGGAAATTCAGACGTGGAAAGATTACATGGTACACTGAACGAACATTTGAGAATTTTAAACGCAGAAGGATGCGAGGGAAACTTGGAAGATAAAATCTTCAAGATAGTAATAGCTCATAATAATTCAATACATTCAGTCACTAAAGAAAAACCAATCAGTTTCATACAGAACGTTATTAGCAGAGAAGAATTGAGGATATTTGCGAAGAAAATGAAAACACAAAAGGTTCTACGGAAAATGAATAGAAACAGAAATGAAAGTTACGAATTGCAGGACAATATTGTAAGAAATAGAGACGTGGGAAAGGTAAAACCAAAATACAAGGAAATTAAGGACAGAAAAAACGACGGAGATTATGTTATCGATAGAAGTAAAAACACAAAATACTATAAACACCAACAAAAACGAAAATTTAAATTTCAATAAAACACTTATATGTATTTCAGAAAATGGCCCTTTTGTTGCGCTCATTTGTTCTCGCGATTACTTGGATTGCGACCGTCCAACAACCAATCGAAGTCACCGAGATCACCACGGGGAAGGGTTACTTAGTTTTGCACTTGGAAGATGTGACATTGGTGAGGGACTATAAAAAGGTTCTACACAAAGTAAATTTGACCGAATATGGGAATTTGCTAAACATGATTCAGGAAAACATTTTTGAGTATGAGAGAAAGTTTCATTATAAAAACACATTGGTCCTTAAGGATGATTTTGAAAGTTTGAAGCATAAAGAGAGCTAGGTTAAGCGGGAGAAATAGGAGAGGTCTGATAAATTTTGTTGGCGATGCACAAAAGTTCATGTTCGGAACAATGAACGACGATGACTCAAAGGAGATTTTTTACCACTTGAGTAATTTGGACAGGAATACAGAAAATTTGGTAGAGGCAGTAAATAGGCAGACTGATGTTAAAAATAACCTGACTGAGGGTATGAAAGACGTGGAGGACCACTTTAATAAACAACAAATCAAGTTGAAGGGCCTTCTGGGGAATATAGTGAGTAGGGTAGAGAGCTTGAATGTTTTTGAGGAAGCTGAGGGAATATTTTTCGAACTTTATACTAATATTCAAAAGGTAAATAGACAAATCGAGAAGTTTACAGTTATAGTTTTGTTGAGCAAATTGCAATTATTGGCACACGATACCTTCTCAGCGGAGGAAATTGAGAAGTATAACATAACTATTGAAATGATGCCTTATATAAAAACCGGCGTGTTGTTTTCCGTCGACTCGATTGTGTTTGCAATGAAAATCCCAATTTTTTTGGACCAAAATTTTAGTAAGTCCATAATAACCCCAATGCCCAATGCAGACAAATTCGAATTGGATTTCCCAACATCCTTAATCTATGTTTTCAACGATACCGTTTATAGGTATGACGAACATGCAACTGAGGTCAGTCAATTGACCCCACATCAGAATTTGTGTATTAAAAATTTGTTAGGGAGAAGTGTAACATGCCAATTTAAGAAAATTTTAGGGAATCAATAGAAATAATAAGTGAGGGAATCGTGGTAGTGAGAAACCTAAATAAAACTGAAATAGAACAAAATTGTATTCAGGCATCGATAGGTATTAGAATCAACAGCCTCATTCGATTTCAGAATTGTGGAATAAGAATAGGGGACTTTGAAGCAATAAACGAAGAAAAGAAATTTTACGACAAGATTAAACTCACTTGGACGGATAATAAAATAAAGATGGTAATCAATAATTTTACATTAGACAATTTACATTTAAAAACAACCCAGAATATTGAAAAAAATAGAATACATCAAATTTAATAGCACTAGAAATAGCCTCATATCTGTAATTGTCGTAATAATTATAGCTGCATTAATTTTAATAATTTTTGTAATGTTGAGGGCGAGAAAGGGAACACAAATAAAAATTGTTGGTGGCTCTGTTAAGTCCGAGAAAGATCAAAAACATAGCGATAAAAACTCTTTGGAAGATCTTAAGAAAATGCTCGAAAAAAGGTCAAGGTCTCTTAGGGAATTAGGCCCAAACCGCACGACCCCAATGACAATAAGAAAGCTTAGAGCAAATATGACAAAAGGAACCGGAAATATTGCACCGCATTTAGTTGAATCAGAATTGAACGAAATGCCGAGTTTAATCCTGGCGAAAAACTATAAACCTAGCCCTTTTTCCATTGACATGGTAGGAGTACCGTAAACAAAATAAGAATTGTGAAGATGAATGAAAAAAAAATTAAAACTTTAAATTAAACCTCAATTTGTAATTCGAAGAAAAAAATAATATAAAAAAAAGGAAAAAAAATAATTTTTCAAATCAAAATATAATATTATTTTATTGTAGATCTAAGAAATATAAGAAAAATGGAAAAATTTTATAAACAAATCATAACAACCATACATCTTATTTTAGATTTAAGAAATACAAACAACTCGTAATTTGAGAAAAGAAAAATTTTAAAATAAACAAAAAAAAGGGGTTTTTTTTATTATCAATACAAAATTATTACTCTTAAGTATTCCTTAGTTTTACAGGGACTGTAAAAACTATGGGATGGGGTTATGTATAAACAATCACATTTATTCGATTATTTATATTTCAATAACAGAACCGTAAATTATCGACCCTCTTTAGTTAAATTCCTAGAACAATCTTTAAGTGCTTTGCATAACAATAATGTTTGGTTATTTACTGATTTCTTTGCGTGTGGCCAAACTCCACTAGCACCAAATATTGAAATATGAATGGTCTATTTACGTTTAAGTTAATAATAGCAAATGTATTATTTTACACTAGAAATAAGTTTACAACGATAGTGATCTTTTAGTTTATAATAGCGTCACTTACTTTTAATAAAGCGAGTTTATTCCCAACCACAAACCAGGCAACATCCTCTTTCTTTAACCGGAATAATACGTAGAATTAAAATACGTAATTATATATATATATATACATATATATGTATGTGTGTAAAAATCTTAACAATTAACAAAAAGGCATATTGAAGTTCATTTGTACTAAGTACTTACATGTATAGGTAGATAAACAACAATTAATATAATTATTTAATTTCAAAAGGTACACAACTTCAAAAGACTATTAGTTGTTGAGATCTGAATACACAAAAAGGATTATTTAGGATATACTTCTTGCTAATATATTCTTAGTCATTTCTAAAATGTAGCAGCACGAATTAGATGACTCAAGCAAATCTTTTGTTTGGATTAGATTGGAAACAGTCGAAACGACCAGTCTGTTCATCTCTTTCGTTTTTATTATAATTTGATACGAAAATATCCTTTCCACATTTGAAGATGAATGTGGAATGGATAATATTCCTCTAGCAATTCTCGAAATATCAGTAAACATCGGTTCATTTAGTTCATTTTTCATTTCCGATACCTTCGACCAAAAAGTACATATGTTGTCGTTTTTGAAAGACTTAATAATTTCTACATCCGCCAGCGCTTGAAATTGGTTGTTTATAGATTCAATATTTTTTTTCTAATTAGGAAACATTTTTAATATTTTCTGGCATAAACTTGTTAAACCATAATAACATTTCATTATTGAAATCAAATTTTGCTTTCAAAACTTGAAGTAAAATTTTTTTGCAATTTCTTTAAACTCCATGACAATACTATTTTGAATATTATTTAAGGATATTTTTATTTTATTTTATTTATTTAATTTAATTATTTAACAATACAGTATAACAAGAACGAGTCTTATATTACAATACTGGGGAGATATAGGTACAAATTATATTTTGTTAGAAAAAAGGGGGAGACAAAATAAAATTAAAAATTAAAAAATTAATTATAACTTAGTAGTAAGACAACTAATGATTTCAATCAGTGCAAAATGTTAAAGTTAATGCGAAATTTAAAAAATAATAAAAATCGTAAATGAAAAGATATATAAACTTTATTTAAAATAATCATTGCTTATAATTTGAATAGTAGGGGGTAGATGGTTCCAAAGGCAGATGGAGTTTAAAAAGAAGTGTCTTTTCGACATTTCTTTCCGATGTGGAATGGTGTTTATTCATTTTCCTCTGCTTGATCTTGAAAAAATTATTCTTTTATAAAAGTATCCAGGTTGTCTTGTGTAGATCAGTTTGTGTAGAAATAAAAGTGTACGGCATTTTAAAAGATTTTCGAACGAGATATTACAAATCTGTTTCGAGAACTCAGAAATGCTGCTTCTTCTTGTGCGGTCAAAAACGTATCTTGCTATATTGTTATAAGTAACATTAAGCTTTCTCATGCATACTGTATCACAGTTTGCGAATAGTTCGCATCCATAAAGAAGTGTTGGCAGCAAGTTTTAGCAAGTAACATACGAACATTGAATGGAGTATAATACTGGGTCATCCACAGATTTCGCAACATTGCGTAAGTTTCTCCACAAATAGAATTAATATGAATTATATAGAATTATATATGTATTAATAGAATTATATATGTATACATCAATTTCTGTTCCACAATATATTTCGTCCATAGGAATGTGGTTTTCATTGATATTGATTTTTAATTTATCACTTTCATCTAAAATATCCTTATGTATAAAATCACGAGCTATTTGTCTAAACAAAAATTTTAAGCGACCTAAAAAAATATGCATTCTGACATTCTCGGATTGCATTTCTAAATTTATAGTGTTTATAATTTTTAAGACATATTGTAGAAATATAGATATCATTTTATAAATCATGATATAATTGAATGGATTCTTACATTTTGGCAATCAGCTTCAAAATCGTTGAGTTGAAGTGGCTCCCACTGTTCCAAAATTCCATTAGTAAATCAATTTGGAACAAGAGCCTTTAATTTTGATTGAACTCCATTGTTTGCACCCATCATAACTATTTACTAATTATTTCTTGTTACGCCAATCATATTGTTTATCGGAATTTTGTGTTTGTCCAATACCGAGTCAACCAAATGAACTATTAAGCCCAACTCTAAAATGTGCAAAACAATGCACAACGAAGTGTTAACAAAGAGTTGCCATAAAAAATTTACCGATCACAAAAAATGGGATAATGATGAAACAGAATTCTCTAAAGTACAATCGTGCCATGTATTAAAATTTAGAAAATTTTTAAATAGTGCTAAGTTAGTCATTGGGGTGCTATTGTACTTATGACTTTCAAATAGTGCTACAAAAAGTACAATTGTACCAACTTTTGCATCCCTGATTCAAAAGTAGTAGTGAAACCATAAAATATCTACCCTGTATAAAATTGGTGTTTCAAAAATTTTTTTTTTGTCAGATGTCAATAATATAATATAGATGTCAATAATATTTAATTATAATACATTTTTAAAATTTATTATTTAATGTGTGGCGCAGGCAAACTCCATTCCCGGACTACCGAGAATTTTATGCACGAGTTATTCGCATTAGGAATAATCGCCATTCCCAACTACCAAAAATTGTAGGAACGAGCTATCCACATCAGGAGTAGTCGCGGAGGTCAACTCAATCAAAGTGCAATGATCAAGCCTCGCCCTGGCAAACATGTATTCATGCTTTTCTTAGCACAAACCGAACTTCTTATGGCACATTAAAAATAAACTAATTGAGAAGTTCAATTCATCATTTCACTGTATTATAATACTATTTTCTTATTTTACTGCTAGCTAGTAAACAAAGTGATCGTATCATTGTGAACGAAATAGAATTGAAATTGTGTGCAGATTTGTTTTACTTAAAAAACCTGTTTCTTCAGATAGTGAATAAAATCCCAGTAAGCATTTTATGCAATAAATGATCATGTGGAGTCTTTTTTGCTTCTTATGTGCTATTAAAACAGTCATAAATGCGCTCTTTTGCTGATCACAAAATATTGTTTTGTCGGGAAATAATATTACTTTACCCCCGACTCTTCTTGAGAGCCTTTTTTATCCGATTTTCTGATCAGTTTCGACTTATTTTTGAGTCGTATTCAATGTCATTTTTCTATAAATCACTTTTTAATCGTAAGCAACAATCATTTTTTAGTCTTTTTCTAATATCGCATGTGATTAATCAGTTTTTAATAATAAAAAGTGCTCGAAGAAGACACAGTAAGGTGATTTTTGTTAAAACAATCTTCGGAATGATGAATGATGACGATTTTTGTTTACACACATACATATCCATAGTGGCACCGGTAAGCCGAAATCTAATCGGCTTCTTATATGTGCACAGCCGAACGGGAACGAAAATACTCACCAAAGAGTAAAAGAAAGCAACAATTTCATTTATGCCGTTTTCTTTTCTGACAAAAAATGTCGCATTTTATTTGCACTTTTTTCGAAAAGTGTATTTTTTTTGTATATTTTGAATTAAGTGCAACCTTATCTTAGACATCAATCGAAAGGTCTCAAAGTCGAGCCCTCATGAATCGCAAAAATTGCAGTCATTGACTTCTTTCAGGTCATAGTGTGAGAATATTTCCCCATTGTCCCTCTTTATTTAATATTTTCATCCCCTCACTTCAAAGTGGATAATAATAAATTTTTATGAAGACAGCACTTTGAGACCTTTCGATTGATGTATGAGATAAGGTTGCTCTTAATTCAAAATATACCAAAAATTACACTTTTCGAAAAAAGTGCAAATAAAGTGCGACATTTTTTGTCAGAAAAGAAAACGGCATTAGTCTTATGAAATCTTTTGAACAAAGCGGATATATGTCGCATTGTTTAGTGAAATCTTACATGTTTTTTAATAGGTACCAGTGATGCCAGGAGATTTTTTCAGAAATCTCTATGCTAATGAAAAAAAACCCTTTTTTCCCTACACCCACCTCTTTCTCCCTACATTTTTCCCTATACTACTTTTTTCAATTTTTCAAAAAAAAAAAATTTGTTTTTAGTTTGTTAATTTTCAATTTCAATAATGCAAAACTAACATAAAAACGAAGAAAAATAACATAAAAAATAAGATAATAATATCATAAGAATTACATAAAAACAACATAAAAAACCAACAGATATTATAAAAAAAATATTTTTACAATTCTGTATAATTCATCTTTTATATGGCAATTAATTAAAATGACTTGCAAATGGGATCTTATAACGCAAACCGAATTTTGGTTCTTGGTTTAAAAAGATATTTTTTTAAGACATTGGTTATTAGCAGTATACTTAGATCTGATTTATCACAATTTAATATTTTTTCACAAGCCTTGCATCTGATTTAAAGTCGTCATCTTTGATCTGTTCCATCCCATTAGCTGCTCGTCTCTCAACTAACTTGAGTAAAACCTTTGTTTTCTGTGTTTCTTTGATGTGTTTTTAGCATCATCGAAAAACGAATCGAACATTTTTCTAAAACCAATTATGTTTAAATTTATAATATTTTAATGTTCTTCTTATTTACAAACTTACTTAATAAAATCGAATAGATCTACAAAGATGGCGTAATTATGTATAAAAAAGATGCACAAAACAAGTAAACTGCACAAAAAAATGTTTTTTACATGTCATTGTTATTAAAGAAGCCACATGTTTACTTCCTCCATATTATAGAGTTATAACCAGACTTAAAAACGGTATATATTTTTAATTTTAAAGTTTAAAATTGAAATATATATATTAAGTTGTTAAAAAAAAAAATTTGCAAAAAATCCCTACAATTCGGCAAAAGTAAGAAATCTTTTGCGTGAAACACATAGACGCAAATTCATTTATTGATGCGTTACAAACGGAATGACAAACTGATGTAATCAGATCTGAAAAATAAAACTGATTAACGCTAGTACTTTTAAGATATAAGACATGGACAAAATTAAAAAATTTTGTTTACTATCTTTTATTGACTTTAAAATTGTTAAGCGTAAATGCTGAAAATTCAGAGTATTTGTTGTAATAATTTAGTAAGAAGTTGATCAAATTGTTTGCATTTTCAAATATTTTATTTACATTTGTTACAATTAGTGCAAGAAAACCTAGGTGGAGGGTATTAAAGATTCGGCATAGCCGAATTTAACATTCTTACTTGTTTTTCATAAAAAGGTCGCTTTAAAAAAAATGTGTTTTTAATTAGTGTAATTTAAAAAAAAAAAAAAATGTGTTTTTAAAAAATAAAGTGCACTATTTAAAAAAATAGTGAATTTCTTAAATTAGTGTACTTCTTTAAAAAAAAGAAGTGTGTTTTTTAAATAAAGTGCTTTTTGTTAAAAAAAAAAGGTTCACATGTAGCAAAAAGCGTTCTTAAAAAGGTTCATTATATAAAAAAAACTGCACTTTATTAAAAGAAATGTATTTCCTTAAAAGAGATGGACTATTTTTAAAAAAATTGTTTCATAAAAAAGTGTACTTCATTTAAAAACAAGTGCTTTCTTGAAGAAAGTGCACATTTTTTTTTTTTTAAATTTTCACATGTTTAAAGTTGTGTGTTTTATTAAAACAGGAGAACTATTTTCTGAATATAAGTGCACTTTATTCAAAAATATGATTTCTTAAAAAAAAATCACTATTTGTAAAAAATAATGCGGTTTCTTAAAGATATTAAGATTTTTACAGATTGTCAGACGTAGATAAAAAAAATAAAAATAAAAAACAAATTTCGACACGGATACCGAACGCACGACCTACCGTCCCTCAGTCTAGCTTACATACCAATTGACCTAAACCACCAATCAGCATTGCGTAAACGAACTAAATTCATAGTACATTGAATTTGTTGGTGAGTTGAATGTATAATATGTGTATATTAGGGCGGGTCGATTTGTAGGGAGGCAAAAAAATCGCTCAAGTGACAATTTAAGTCATATTCTTGGGATCAAAATAAGAAACTTTGCCCAAGGAACAATACCTCTAAAACGAATTCTGATGTCCCGACCTTTGACCTATCTCTCTGTCTGTTTGTCTGTCATGGGGCAACCCCAATCCCCCTCATACAATTGATCTGAAACTTGGCCCATAGTCTTGTTGTGACTACAGATTAATTTTAGGGCAGTCACTCAGAGTCACGCTTAATCACGGAGTGATGTAAAAGTTATTTACCTTCTTTCGAGCGATCTTTTTGAATAACATAACATAGTCTAGGCGTATGATTATTATTTATTAGCAGAGTAGAAGATACGTATACGTATGAGTGTTAATTTTAATATAAAATCAAACATAGTCGGCCCAATTCTTAATAAATAATGATAATTTTTTTAAATGTTTGTATGGGGAACCCCCAGGCGGGTTCCAGGGGGTGGACCACTGGCATGAGTGAGTCGGCCCTCCAAAGTAATTGGAGGTCGATCATACATTTGGACTCGATTGGGGCACTCTAAATGGGTCAAAGTGAGACAGACAGACAGACAGGTCAGAAGTCGGGACATCAGAATTCGTTTTAGAGGTATGGTTCCCTGGGCAAAGTTTCTTATTTTGATCCCTAGAATACGATTTTCCTTGTCACTTGGGCGATTTTTAAATCGACCCGCCCTAATGTATATGCAACCATTTCGGTTTTTATACCCTCCACACCACTATTCACAGGTTTGTCAGCGAAAAATGCATTTGCGACCCCATAAAGTATATATATTCTTGATGCTTATAACAACTCGAGTCGATAAACCATTTACCTGGAAAAAGTTATGATAATATTGTTTGTCATTATTTCGATCAAGTTAGTACGAAAATTGGGCAAATCGGAAATCATTGTGCTGACATATGTCCAAAGATATGAAGATACATCTAAAAAATGTTAAAAATTCTGTATGTTTGTTGTAATAATTTAGAATTAAGTAAATCAAATTGTTGCTTTTAAAATATGTTGGTTACATCTATAATATTAATAGGTAATGCCATTTATTGTGACCGATGATTTGCTCAACAGTTTTCTCCCGATTTTGACCAAAAGTATCTTATTTGAAAGGTATTTCTTTTTAGCTGTCCACCAGACTTACAAGTTTTAAAATTTTTACATTTTTACACAATTCTGTGTGTGTGTTTATTAAATTTGTTAATGTGTTTGAAAAAAAAAATTAGCTCGTTTTCTTCATTCAATAAAAAATTATTTTGGACATAGCAAAAATTAAGGGTCAATAATTTATTAAATGAAAAAATAAAATTCCTAGAATTTGCACTCGAATTGCGAGGGCTGGAATCTGCTAGTTTGTTACAAATAAGTCCAGAGATTAATGTAAACGTAAAACTGATGTGGAGGGTACCCAGGTTCGGCATAGCCGGATTTTAAACTCCCACTTGTTTTTTTTTTTTTTTTTTGTGTACATTAGGGTTGGGACTTTCCGAAGTCTCATAACAGTAAAGATGCTAGTGTTCTCAATATATCCGACAAAATTGTTGATGATATTCGGCGTATTTGGCTTGAAGCTTCCCTTCCTTGCAATCCTGATCAAAGAATAATTCAGAAATTATAGGAAAATAATAAATATAAGTTAATCAACAAAAACAAGTCTATTGGAAAAACACAAAAATTAAGAGCAGAATGTTTAAAGCTTTTCGGTACCATATATGGAACTAGAATTTTTGCAAGACAAGAGCAGCCAACGGAAGATGATTATCGGCACCATTAATATTAAAACTACGAAGATAATACGAAATTATTTATAAGAAATGATTTAACTAAAAATAGGTCTAAAGAAAACATTTACCTGTAACATAGTTCAAAGTAATATTGAAGAAGAATCAAGGGACGACAATTGTTCCGAGTACTATTGTTTTAAATATAAGGCGATAAATTATATAGATTCACAAACACCAACATTAATAACTGTAATATCCTATGTAGCTGAAGCCTGTGAGAGAAGTGGGTTTTCAGACAGAAATGCTTAGCTTCTTGTCAATGATTTATTCAAAGATATTGCTGTAGTCACTAACGAGGATTCGCTAATTATTGATGGAAATAAAATTAGAAGAGAAAGAAAAAGACATAGAGAAAATCTTGTTGATATAGAAATGAAACAAAACCGGAATGTTACTTTGATGAAAGAACAGACAAGACACTCTATATATCACCGCAAACAAATTATTGAAGAGCATATTGTTATTATGGAGGAACCAGATTCAGTTAACCTAAGGCAAGTGGCACCTTTATCCGGCAACGCAAATGAAATTAATTCAAGTATTTTTAAATTCTTACAAAACTTGTTGGGTTGAAATATAAATCAAATTAATATTGTAGGATGCGACGGGACTGTAGTAAATACAGGTCACAAGAGTGGTGTAATAAAACAGTTTCAAGTATCCTTGGGAAAATCAGTACACCGATTTATTTGCCTCTTACATACCAAGAGGCAGTTCTCTTCGACAAGAAATAGATGTAAAAACAAGTGATCCGAAGGGATTCACTGGTCCTATAGGAAATAGGATGCCCCTAATGCCATTTAAATCTATTAGATCTAACGTTGACTTTCCTCCGATAAATATAAGCGATCTGAGTAGCGATCAAAAATACTTGTACGAAATTTATCTGGGAATAGGTGAAAGCAAAATATCTCTCAAACTGGCATCTAAACAGCCTGGCACAATGTCACTTGCAAGATTGGTAACAACCGCGAGTATAATTCTAAAATTGTACGTCGCTACAAAAAACCCATCATATGAATTAAAACTATTATCGGAGTACATTATAAAAGTGTATGCACCACCTGGTTTTTTTATAAAATATAAATTAGCTTGCCAGTATGAATCAAAACACTTATTTCATTTAATTCAATCTTCTCGCTATTTACCCGTACAATAGAAGAAAATCATTGATAAAATTATTCAAAGAAATGCATATTTCGCTCATTCCGAAAATATTTTGAATTGGCGCTACTGAGAATTTTAAATTGCTGAACTAAAGAAAATGATATAAGCGATTTTTAAGTTCCTGAAATAAATTTTAAAACAACCGATTGTTTAGTTATCCATGTCACACTCAAGCAGTATAACGTCACATAAAGATGGTAACTGAATCATCATCATCAGTATGTGGTAAGAAAGCCAGGGATGGATTAGTTCGGTCTAAAATTGGACACAATGAAATTTTTATTCAATAAGGCGTTATGTTGCTTGTGACTATATAAAAAAAAAAATAAATACATTAAAATAAAAAAAAATATTTAATAGAACTAAAAGAACTTTTAAAATTAAAATAGTAAAAAGTGTTACATCGTAGGGCTTGGTATCCAACATATTTCTCGATTTTTTTAAACAAAACCTGAATAACATCACTGATTTTATTATTTAATCAAAAATAATATCAATATGAAATCCTCGTTCACTTGACACAATTCACAGTATAGCAGTGGGCTTCTTATAATTTTTATATCCATTCGCATACATACATATCAACACTCAATGGAAACTTTTTCTGCTGCTGCCTGTCAAAACATACTTTTCAACACCTTTTTAGAAAGAAAGAATGGAAACAAGTTAAGAGACACTCCCGTACCAATGTGAAAAAACATCAAAGATTCACAATACGTATTGAATCATACTCGTTTGTATGTAGTAGATATAAAAAAAACATACACACATGCATACTATATGTGTACGTCAATCATGAGCAACAGAAATGCATAACAATTAAACTTTAAAATTGAATGAAAACATTTTATACATTTTTTCAACTATTCTTTTCTTTTGTACAACTAAAATAAAAAGAAGTCTCTAACATATTATTAAATATTTCTTGATTATTTCCAGTTAAAATTAATGTGGATTGATGTTGGTTGTACTCTCATCATCGTAGCTCAGCTGTCGTCGTGTTGCATTTATTGTTTTGATGGTTGAAGCTGCTATTTATTTTTTCATCTTAAAGTGCCGTGTCAACGTGTGAGACAGACATTCTTTAACACATACGAGTACGTATGTGTGCACATTTGGGTGGCATTTACTTTTAAATTCTTTATTTTTAATGACTGTATTCAGTGACTTATATAGTGAACATTATATATAGTGAAATCATTCAACTCAGTCAAAATTTTCTAAATTTATTATTTTTTTTGTTATTATTATTATTTTTTTTTTATTTTAAAATAATATTTTATAAAAACAATAAAAATTTCTTAGAGAGAGTTGGTTAAAACTACCTTACATAATTAATAAGCAATTAGATCGCGAAGGAAAACTTTTATGATCGAAAAACCTTGATTAGAGTTTTTATAGAATAGGATAGTACAATACCAAAAAAAGAAAAAATTTATAAACATACTTATATTGTAAGTGAAGCAGTTAACTGTAGAAAAATGGCAAAAGTATTAATTGTAACTAGCAGATTCCAGCTCTCGAAATTCGAGCGCAAATTCTAGGAAATTTTATTTTTTCATTAAATAAAGATCCTAAAAGTATGCTAATCAATTATAGCCAATTCACAAATCAACACAAAAAACAAACTCATTTTTATTTCAAACACATTAACAAATTTAATAAACACACACATAGCTTTGTATAATTTTATGTATGTGTTAGTAGCAACTTTAAATGCAATTTACTCAAAATAAACGAAAAAATTTAAAAATCTGTAAATCTGCAAATCGGCTAAAACGAAATACCTTTCAAATAATATACGTTTGGTCAAAATCGGGATAAAACGGTAGAACAAAACATCAGTCACAATAAATCGCCTAGCCTATTAATATTATAGATAAGGCATGAATGTTTATAGAACAAAGAGAAAGCAAATAGAATATGTTTAGATATTTTAAATTAATGATTTTTTATGGACTAAGCGTGAAGGCTCAATATATAATCAGTACTTGAATGATTACATGTACAACGAAAATTAGAAGTAGTATCATGAATACGGTAATTTACATATATAATCAACATTACATAAGGGTAAGTTCATAAATATTCTGAGAAATTTAAATTTTAATAATGTGTATTTTAGCACAACTTCCCGAAACTAGACAAGCATATAAGGCGATAGCCTGAAAAATTGTTTCTACAATTGTAATTTTGTTGCACAAATTGAGTTTTGATTTTCTATTAATTAAAGAGTATAATAGTTTAATGGCAATATTACATTTTTAAATAATATTGGTCGCATACTCCTTCAAATTCAAACGTAGGTTAAGAAAAACTTGCGAATATTTAACGTAATTAAGCCAGGGAATATCTGTACCGTTGAGTAATAAATTTGAACTGGGAAGGTTACAAGAACTGGTATTTTCGTAAAAAATACAGCTTGCGATTTCCCTGCATTTGTTTTAGTTTTCTATTTAACAAAATATTCGAAAAGGCTATCAACGGAATTTTGTAAATTGGATATGATGGGCTGAGGAAGTTTATCAGAACAATAAATTGCAGTATCGTCGGCGTCAAAAGCATAGTTGCATTCTGCATTTTTAGGGATGTCTGAACAGTATATTAAATATAGTAGAGGTCCTAAGACAGAGCCTTGTGGAACTCCAATATCTATGTTATAAGTTTCTGAAGATCCGGAGTTTACATAAACATTAAATCTGCGATTTTTTAAAAAGCTTTGTACAATATTTATAAGGTCGTGGAGAACAAGAATGATAGAATAAAAGATTACGCCATCCCGCGGACACTATTGAAATTGTTAGCGCCTGGGCGTAATGTGACGTCACGCAAACTGTGTTCCTATTGGCTAATAATTTTCAGCTGTCAAACTGTTATGTTTATGTGTATGTTTATACATAAACAATAACATTGTAACGGTGGGACAGTTTAAAATTTTTCTCCTCAAATTATTTGTTAGTAAAAAATATTATTTTTTATAAATTTGCTAATTTATTTATTTTATATTAATTAAATAAATATGGTCTAAGAATATTTTAACACATTTTTAAAGCCATTGTTTTGTACTTTAGATTAAGTTTGCTAAATGTTTTAAAACTATGTTGTTATTTTATTAAATTTTCTGTTTCGTTTATTAATATTTTGAGCAATTTCGGCATTTAGTAGCCTTATTCTAAAGTACATTCTACATCTAAAAAAGTTTCTTCGCTTTTTCTTCATTTCCTTGAATGTCCTTAGCTTCTAGCAAATGTGTTTGCAAATATCCACCTGTTAGCAACATTTTTTTGCCATTTAATTTTAAAAATATTACATCGCATGACTTTTTTTTTTGCATTTTATTTGCAATATAAAAATTCATTTACGATTATGTAGAGCCTCAGCGCCTTAAAGGCATAATTGAGGCCAGTTGGCAAAAATTACTACCAATAATTTAACTTTATAAGTATAATTAACAAAAAAAAAAAAAAAACAAAAAAAATAAAAATTTAAACTATAATATAATAATAATATATGTAGGTCAAGTTTGAGATCATTTTACATTAAAAGTTCAGTTACGTTTTGCAAGATAAATTCGTTTAGTAATTTCTTAAATATTAAAATTCTGTTTTCCGTTTTTATATTTTGAGGTATACTCGCGACTATCCAGAAACTCTACACATTGTTTGGTTGTTTCCAACCTACACCAAGCTACAGTTAAATTTCCATTACTTCTTGTATTGATTGCATATTGATTTCTTCA
This sequence comes from Cordilura impudica, assembly GCA_963682025.1. Lineage (NCBI taxonomy): Eukaryota > Metazoa > Arthropoda > Insecta > Diptera > Scathophagidae > Cordilura > Cordilura impudica. The sequence continues at coordinate 108,581,245 of OY821521.1, forward strand.
AAATCGTGTGATGTCCAATATTGTGCAGGCACTTGTAGGCATATAATAAAAGCTGCATTTTAAAAAGACCATAGATTGGTAAGATTTTCTTATTAGAATATAGTGAAATAGTTGGATAAGTTATTGGAAGGTTGTATACCACTTTTAAGGATTTATTCTGCAGTTGTTGAAGCGATTTTAATTCATAAGTCTTCCTATAACCACATGAAAAGCTAAATAATTCAAATGACTTTGAATTAGAGAATTATATATTAACCCGAATCAACCCAGCGTTACCATATGGTCACGTACATAGTGGCATAGCAAAATAAATATATTAATTCGTGTGATTCCCCGATTTTAATAAATTGACGCTTATTCGCTTTATAAAATATTTGTGCTGCTGTAAAAAAAAATTTGTAGTCAGTAGGAGTGTGATTGTTAGACCAATTGGATACTAAACTTAGAGTAAAAAAAATGTCAAAAAACGTGAAAAAGACTTATTACAAAAAGTAAGTATACAAACATTTTTTTTTAAATAAAGATTTAAGGGCTTAAAACAAATATATTTTGTTGGGCAATGATTTAAACTAATGTATGAAAAATATGATTCATAGGTTTTCAAACTTTTTGCATGTTAGTTTGAACAGTTTTTACCTGTGAGACCGTATGGTCACGCTGGGTAAGATTCCAAAACAATAAATTTTTATTTTTAGGGCGCTAAGTACAGAAGAAGCCATAGATTTCTTAAATGAATTGTGTGATGAAGATGAAAATGAGCATGTTGCTGCATTATATGTATATACTCCCACCTGAAATTGAAAGTGGCGTAGTTAATGGTACGGATGATGCTGATGAGGATGATGTTGGGATACCAATGGACATTTGTGTTGGCCAACTAAAATCATCTTGCGAACCGGTTATGAACAATGGCAGACGTATTGATACAATTGATGGCCTTGAAGTTAGTGATGAGAAGATGATTTAAATTCCCACACTGTTTTGGACTTAAATTTATCCACTGAGCCATCGACATCACAAGCTGCTGCGGTGTCAAATAGTTTGAACAAGATAAAACCAAACTTATCATCATTGGAACTTCCACCAGCAAATAATGTCACTTCATTTACGTGGGTTCAAGATTCTTCAATTGACGTGCCTCCAACATTTCCGTCCCCAAGCTTTGAAGATCGCAAGAACTTGCAACCTTACGAACAGTTTGAAAAGTTTTTTGATCACCTATTGTTGAATCACATTATCAACGAATCCCATAAATACGCAGTCTTTCTTGGAAATAATGTTCCAAATATAACAATTGCAGAAATAAAAACGTATATTGGTATTTTGATAGTGAGTGGTTATGATGGTCGAACAAGTTTTAAATCATATTGGAAAGGAGATGAAGACATGAGAAATGAGTTGATATATTCGTCTATGCGAAGAAACAGATTTCAGCAGATATCGCAGTTCCTACATTTTGAAGATAGTGGTAAGAAAGTTGATGATGGTGACAAAATGTGGAAGCTTCGGCCCTTAACAGATTACTTGAAAGCCAATATGCTGAAAAATTTCCATCCAGTGCAGAATTTATCGTATGACGAAAGTATGATATCATACTTTGGGCGCCATGGCTGCAAGTAATTTATTAAAGGAAAACCACTACGCTTTGGATTCAAAGTATGGTCATTGTGTACTCCTTCTGGGTACCTGGTAAATTTTGAAATTTACCAAGGACAGAACCCACGGTTCAAGTCTATCTATGAGGAAAGATTTGGTAAATGCACCGCTCCTCTTATAAATATGATAGACGATTTTTCTCTGGAGGTTCAAAGCATGCCTTTCTCATTTTATTTTGATAATTTATTTACCGGATTTCCAGTACTGTATTATTTGAAATGCCGTGGATACACTGCAACAGGAACAATTAGTGAAAATCGTATACCCAAAAATTGCCCTATTGCAGACAAAAAAATCATTAAAAAGAAAGCTCGAGGCTATGTAGAATCCATTAAAGTGAAGGAGCCCGATATTGTGTTAACAAAGTGGAATGACAACGCTGTTGTAAATATTGCATCGAGTGTATATGGAAGAAGTCCTAATTGTAATGTTCAACGGTATTGTAGAAAACAAAAGAAAAAAATTAATGTTGAACAACCATGTGCAGTTAAAGAATACAATAACTTTATGGGTGGTGCAGATCGAATGGATCAGAACGTCAACATGTACAGAATTGGAATCAGAGGAAAGAAGTGGTGGAGCAGCATATTCACATGGCTGGTTGATGTTTCGCTACATAATGCATGGCAATTACACCGCTCGGCTCATCCCGATATGCCACAACTAGAGTTTAGACGACAGGTTGCTTTATATTACTGCAAACATTTTGGAGAAAATCCAAAATCTCTTGGCCCTCGCAAAAGAAATATCCAGGAATCTTCAGAAGAATCTTTGCGCTATGATAGAAAAGATCATCTGGTTCGCCCATGTGCAAAAAGAAGACGTTGTGCTGCCAGCAACTGTACTTCTGTCGGACGCACTGAGTGCTCAAAATGCGATGTTGGAGTCTGCGTCAAATGCTTTGTTAGTTATCATACCCAATTTGATATATAAATAAATAAATAAATAAAAGAAATGTGTAAAAATTTTTGCTTTATTTTTTCCTGTTTGAACGAATACAATTTTTCTTGATCGTACCCAATGTGACCATATGGTCACACCCTATATCTAGAGATCCAAAATAGCGAGGAACAAAAAAATTGCACATATGTTATCCGTAGGACCTATATAGCCACCCTATAAAATATTTCTGAAAAAATCGAAAAAAAAGTTCTGGGTTGATTCGGGTTAACAATTTTGTATCTTTATGAAATTTGTTTTTAAATTTGTATAAAAACCCGACAGCTTGAGCCGTTTTTTTCTTCAGCTTCTTCAGGTGTTGATCCCAAGCAAGATTACTTTGCAGATTTATACCCAAGTACCTTATAGATTTGACTTCCATAATTTCTGTACTATCAACAAATACAGAAAAGTTATTGTTCTGACAAGAGGGCTTAAATCTTAGTAACTGCGTTTTAATGGCATTTAAAACAAGTTTGTTTAGTCTTGCAAATTCACATATTAAGGCAGCATCACGTTCCATATATGGGTAACACAGACATCTATCGTCAGCATACAGAAAGAGTTTTCCTGATAATCTAAGGTTTTTTAAAACATTTAAGAAAATTGTGAATAACAAGGGCCCCAACACACTGCCTTGTGGCACTCCAAACTCAACCGGACGAAGAGAGCTTTTGTGATTACCGATCTGAACATACTGTTTTCCACTTGTGAGATGGCTTCTCAATAATAGCAGATCCCTTCCATAAATACCATAATATGTAAGTTTTTGTAACAGGATCTCATGGTCTATGAGATCAAATGCTTTACTCAAATCATAAAAAATCCCAGCAACGCCGCTGTGACCAAACCTTTACAAATAAAATTAATAACATTTACAACCGCTTCTTCAGTTCCACATCCTTTCCTAAATCCACATTGAAAAGCATTTAGTAAGTTGTTGCTATACATATAACCAGAAATTTGGTTATACAAAATCCTCCTCTCAAATACATTAGCGTCTCCATTAATAAGTTTGGTGGCTTACTTAGCCCACCTTCACTTAGGTGGTTAACCCATGAGTAGGTCGAGTCCTCTAGAAGGTTAACCACAATATTAGGGGCTTCATTTTTTAATTTGTTGGAAATATATCCGGCCAAACTTTCCGACCCGTCATATTACAGGTATTCAGGCTCTATGGTCGGAACTGCTCCCGGTTTCAATTTTCGTGTACTCCGATTGGAAAATCCTATTCATAATTATTAAGTAATGTTAAAATTTAATTTGTAATAACTTACCCATTTCAAATTCCATATTTCTTTCAAAATCCTCCTATTTGAAATATAAAGTACAAATTAATTCTTTTTGAACATCTACGCGATTGCATCGTTTGCAATCCCGTACAACTATAGTAAAAAAATATAATATTCTTATTAAAAACTCTCAAAGTGTTAGGTTTTTGCACAATTTCTCACTTCTTTTTTTTACTATTGATTTACCTGCATTTGCCCACTGCACACCGCATGCAACTTTTAAACACACTTCACTGAATGTTTTTATTATTTTTAATTATTTTAATATTGTTTTCCACAAAATATAAGGCAAAATTTGTAACTTATAGCAAGAACTGATTTAATATTTTCTTGAGAACTGTCAAAGTGATTTTAATTGAAGGGTTGCCGACTATAACATAAAACATACATTTTTCAATAGATTTTATAAGTTTCACACATGAAACAGATTTGGTAACCCTTGGGTGTGGTAATGTGACGTCATCTAACGGGAAAACATTCGGATGGCGTAATCTTGTATTCTATTATTTTTGGTGGGGAAAACCATATTTAATTAATTTGTATATAAGGCCATTATGCCATACTGTATCAAAAGCTTTTTATATATCTAATAACAGCATACCGGCTGACCTTTGATTAGCAAATTTACTTTTCACAAAGTTTTCAATGCGTTTTACTTGTTGTGTAGTGTTATGGAAGGATCGCAAACCAAACTGCTCTTTGGAAACAATATTGTATATATCAATAAAGAGGCTTAATTTTTCTTTTAAAATTTTTTCATATATATAATTCTTAATTGGCTAATTGGCCAATAGCTTCCCATGTCGCTAGCGGTTTTACCCACTTTGAGGATAGGTATAACTTTTGCCATACGCCAAGGCCTTGGGAAATACTGTAGCTTTAGAAAAATGTTTATAATAGAGTCTTAACGTTTTATTCCAGATACTGGATGATTTTTCAAGAATTCGTTTTAACGTTATCAAGCCCACAAGATTTTCTAGTCTTAAGACCTTTCAAGATATATTTTATTGAAGCTTCTGAAATATGTTGCGAATGAGGTGCTAAATCGTTTAGGGAATTGTTATTATGGGTTAGGATGTTGTGTACAACTTGTGTGAGTGCTTGAGATCCAAGGTTATCAGAAATGTGATGGTTATGGAAAAAGGTTTCTGCATGTATACTTAAGTTTTGGTTTACCAATGAGGGAATATTGGAAATTCTTTTTCTTAAAACTTTCGTTATGTTCCAAAAAGGTTTTGAACGTTTATCAAGTCTTTCTAGTCTCTCATTCCATTTTCGATTTCGCTGATTCCATAATGCAGATTTAACTGAAGAATCGTAGCATTTAAAAGCTTCGATATCAGTTGAGTATCTATATCTTTGCCACTGCCGTCTGAAATATTTTCTTACCCTTATGAGTTCGACAATTTCATTAGGTAATCTTATGAAATTCCGGTGTGAATTTGGAATAGTCGGTGTACTAGAAGTTGTAGAGGTGAGAATTGCATTTGAAAAATTGTTTATCATTTCGTCAACAGAAGTAACTCCATCTCTGTCAGTGCTTTCTAAGGAGAATAATGAATTGAGTTTTGCAGTCTACCTGTTCCAATTGGTCTTATTAAAATTTAATTTAAAATTTACTAATCTCAAATAATAGCAGTTATGGAAGAAAACTACTGGTAAATGATCTGAAGACAATATTTTTAGAACCTCTGGATGAGTATTGTACTCGGGAATGTTTGGTAACACTAGATCAATAGTTGTAGGCCGGGTTCTTCTAGAAGTTGGTATGTGAGTGGGACTATTTGGAGACTTTATAGAAAAAGGAAACTGAAAATGGTAATCAATAAGTAAATTTCCGTATGCATTCGCTCTGGAGCATCCCCAATACCGATGTTTGCTGTTTAAGTCACCACATAATATGAAATTACCCTGCATACTTAGTTACTTTCTAATGTGTCGTCTATAAACTGGCAAAATTTCAGATGTTCTTTGACCCCCCGGGAAATATACACAGTATAATTTCAGACTCATATGTTCTAATGTGAGCTCTATTCCAGTATTTTCGACCATTTCAGTTCTAATGCTTTGTAATTGTTGAAAATTTATTGTTTGCTTTATAACAATTGCAGCACCACCACCTCGTCTGTTTGGACGATCAAAGCGTAAACAATTAAACATTGGATGTGAAAATTTTTAAACACTAAATTTAAATTAATAATTTAAATTATTAATAGTTCAGGAATGTATGTTCAAACTTTTTAACGAACTTAAGTGAAAGGTTAATCTTTAAGGGATTTAAGAAGCTCGATATTTGACCCTCTCTTTTTGATATTTGATTGTAAAATCCTTTTTTTTTTTTGAATTTATGAAATATTTATACCAATTTCTTTTCAAATAAATTCTCAATTTTCTCTTCACCAATTTTTACAACACTGTCGTGACTGGTATTTTGTCAACCATGATCAAAAGTTGTTTCCTAATTATAAATGACACCTAAATGTGTATACTTTTCCATGTATGTATCTATAAGTAACAATAAGTAAATATTTCGAAGAGTTGTAAATGCGATATGTGTACATATGTGGTGTACAACACCATGCACTTGACAAACATGCTGCTGTTGTTGCCATGCTTTTTTTTTTTTAATTATTGTTGTTGTTTTTAAGTTTAATTCTTTTGTTCTTTGTTTAGCTTTGCTGCTCTAGTAATGTGATGTGATAGCTATAGTTTGTGTGATGCTGCATACATATTTCTTATGTCAACAGAACGTAAAAGAATGCAGCTTAATGAAAAAGTCAATTAAAAATATAATTACCATCAAAAATGTTAACTTTATACTTTCCGTAAATTTAAATGAATATACCAGCGATGTTTTTATCTTTTGATGTAACTGACCTAATTAGCTTGAAACTTTATTCGGTTATTTTTTCACCTGTTGTTGAAAATTAAAAATTGATGTCAAAACAAAAATAAATAAAAGAGAGATGATTATTTTTTGAACAAAAAGCTATTTTTTATTGGGTTTTGACGCACATTAACAGAGAAGATGGAACGATTTTTCCTTTTAGGTGCTGCAGGAGGTAGTAGCTTAGCTGGAACTACTAAAATGTGATCGGACTGCATACTCTGTACTGAAACTACCACTTAATTTATGAGAAGAGCGTAACATGTTACACAAGCATACGATTTTGTAGATATTAAATCACAGGTTGTAAAATATCAGAAGCTGCAGTTCACTCATTGGTATAAACATTTTTCCTCTTGCCGGAGACTCTCGGAGCATTATTGCTATCAAAAGGAATGACAGCTGACGAAATTATGTTGCGGAACAGCCTCTCAGTTATGGAACCAAACACCTAAAGTAAAGTATAATTCATGCTGTTGAACTTTTTCTTACTGGAAATGGTCATGTTATGCTATGTTCACACGGAGAGCAAGATTCGCGGTTCGCTCTCTCATTCACGGTTCGCGCCCGAATCATGATTGCATCTACATGATTTGCCATGCAAAATTTTGAGAGCGAATATACTTGGTTCAAAATGAACCTAGTTTGAACCTAGAAACATTTAGTGTCATCTCCAAGTTTGGTAAGAAATTATCGCCAGTTTATCTGAACTAGCTGTCAAAAATATATAAACAAAGAAAAAAAAAACAAAAAATTAATTTGTACAATAAAATAAATAGAAACACTTAACAAATAAAAAGTATATGTTTACATATATATATATATTGAAATAAAAATGGAAAAAATGAAATAGTCAAACGTAAAGTGTAGAAGGATGTCTTCAAATATTTGCACAATAAATATAAACGTCAAAATGAAACAAGAACACTCGTCTGAACACCAAGGTTCACAATCATGATTCAGAGAGCGAATCAAGTGGTTCATTTTGCCGTCTGAACATGCTATTACAAGCAAGGAAAGTGATAAATTATCGTTCCCAAAATTATTGTATAATTTAGTTTCATCAGAATAAGAACTAAAATTCAAAGAAATAAACAAGAACATAAAAACTGTTTTGCGAAAAAGCTTTGCTTGCTTTAAAAAAGGAAAGTGCAACCCACATTATCCACGAAATATTTGCCATAGTTTCTAATGAGTCCACTTTATAAAAATCATTACATATTTCGTTATGGATGATGTGCACTGCAACACATCCCCAATCGAGTTCCTTTACTCTGCCGAATTGCTTAGAATTCCATGCCACATATTTAAACTCAAAGTAGAAGTACTTGTAATGTTTATGCGGAATACTAATGCTATAGAAATTTGTAAAGGAGATCGATTAAAAATAACACCTAACGGAATTAGCAAGAGGAGAATTTTTTTTTTCTCATGGACTATCATAACATACGATAAAATTTTCGCTTCTGTTCACAATATTAAGTTGAAAGGATACAGCAGGTGTTTCAACGGCAATGCTTTTGGTGCTTTGAAAGCTTTTTGGGCTCTAGACACAACAAGTTACATACGAGGCGGTACCAGAACAACCCAACCTGACGTATAGATAGCGGGAATAGTTTAAAAAAAAATTATTTGGTGAAAAGTGGCAACCTTATATACATATTTTGTAAGTTAGTATTTTTTTTTGTTGAGCCATTAAAAGTAAAAGATCTCATTGAGTTTGTAAACATTGAAAATTGATCATCGTTATGTAATGCAATACTTTCATTTTAGTGGTTTCCTCACAGGATACCACAGCCTCAATTGCTTGCAATTCGAACACGTACATAGTTTTACTTGCAGATTGCTACTGTCCTCTTTAAGTAGCATTTTTGGATATTTTTAAACTCAATTGCTATTAAATTATCCTGTATTTTATTCGTTTTATGGGACCTGCGCCACAAACTAAAATTGTGGATTTATTCATAGAATATTTCTCACAAAAACCTTTCGCTTACGACCAGCACTAAAATCATCTTTTATCATCTGGTATTTAACTCTCCATAAAACTTTATACTTGCAATTATTTTATTATAATTGAAAAAAAAAAGTCAGAATATATAAACATTTAAATAACGGTTAAGATTTTTTACATTTTCTTTCACACTTTTTTCTATTTTTATTGTTTTAATGAACTCTGGTAAAGAAGTTTAAAAGTTTCCACTGTTTTGATATTACTAAATATAATATTTCTTTTTTCGTTTATCTACTTTTTAATTGCATTTTTGCAACAAATTTGTTATCTTTCATAGTGATTTCGCCAAAAAAAAAAAACATAATTTTAGGACTAAACGCGAAACTATTGAAAAACAAAATTGGGAATTTAGAATTGTGTAAAAGTTTCCAATATATTGCAACCTACTTTATTTAAGTACTAATTTTTTATTCATATATAAAATAGACTGCATTATTTTTTAAATAATGATAAGTATCACATAAAACTAGATTTTTAAAAGAACTGCATATATAAATATCTGAACAATTGAATCTGATTTATTTTATAATTTATCATGATGCAAAAAATATTTCTTTTAGGGTCTAAATTTAAAATTTTTTACACAATTTTCAAACGATTCGCCGCATATATAGATAAAGTTTGAATAAACCTATCACATCTTCATAGCAATAAAATGATATTTGCAGACCGGAATCAATGTTTTTATATTCTATATCATAAGCAATAATGAAGACTTAAACAGTTAAACATATAAAATTATTAAAATTATGCAAATTTGATGTCATATAAAAAAGTTAAGTTCAAAAGTTCGGATGGTTCCTAGAAATATAAAAATCTCTTGATGGCTTAATGTCTTTCCAACTCAAATTTTCGTTGCTTCACATGGGAAGAAAAAAACTAATTAAACTTTAAAACTTTCAATCTCATTCTGACCGTTACAAAGTGTGATCAACTTTTAAACCAGCAAATTTTAAAATCTAAAACAATAACAATTGTTAGAGAAAATACTATAAATACTAGTGTGTAAAAGTAAAAACAAAGGGATTAGTAGTCTGCTTTACTAATCCTCTGCTGTCATAGCAGAATGATTAGTTGCAGCAATCAAAGTGAAGAAGACGATGCTGTCCGGCAAACAGTTTCTGATAACAAAACAACAAAACGGCGATTGACAAAATCACCAGAAATTTTTAAACACAAAAACAAAATACTAAAAAACTGTAGTTCCAACAACAATAGTGATTTACCAAGTACTAGCAACAACCAGTTTGCTGGACTTGATTTAGTTATATAATGATGATGATATGGATAACTCTAATGTTAATGATGATACCAACACTAATGATGATGATGATGATAACGTTAATAATAAAAGTTCTGAAGCAAAACCACCGCCGACAAATGTGTCTAACATAAAAGTGACGATAAATAAGTTTAATAAATTAATAAATTCGCATGATTTTTCATATAAATCTATGAGCGATGGTCAGGTAAGAGTGATGACTAAAACTATAAATTCCTATAAAGTACTTACTATATTGATGATAAAAATAATTTTGTCTCACACCTATCAAGTCAAGCAAGAGCGAGCCTACAAAGTAGTTGTTAAAAATCTACATTTTTCTACACCTGTTACAGAGATTAAAGAGGAAATTCAAAGTCTAGGCCACCAAGTCCGAAACGTAACGAATATTAAAAGTAGGATAACCAAACAACCATTGTCTATGTTTTACCTTGACTTAGATCCAAATCAAAACAACAAGATTTATGAAGTTAGATAGCTTCTCAATGCTGTTGTAAAAGTCGAACCACTTATGAAAATAAATTAATTGTTCAATGTTATAGATGCCAGGAGTTTGACCATTCAAAAACATATTGTAGAAAAATGTTTATCTGTGTAAAGCGTGGATTAAATTATCGAACTGATAATTGCCCTTAACCAGAAAATACTCCTCCACAGCAAACTGTGAGAAAAAAGAACGCTTATCGTAGACAAAAAAGAAGTACACCTGAAACAAACAATCAATTTAGACCTGCTAGTCTTCCAACTTTTAATAATAATAATAACAATGCCTCTACTAATTATTCTGAAGAGTATCCATACAGCTTTGCTCAAATTGTTAAAAATAAAACGGTCAACAAAACATTTGGAAAAGTTTGGAAACAGTTTTCCAAAAACAAATTGAATTAACTAACAAGCTTTAAATATGATGCAAATCATTATAACAAAGTTATACGTTTAAATATATGTTTAGCAATATGGAATACTAATGACATATCCAATCATACAAGAGAAATAGCAATTTTTCTCAAATCAAACTAGATTGATTATATTTATATTTATTTTAGCTAGTAAGGCCTAAAGTTCTTTATATAATTAAAAATGCATTTAATCCAAATTTTCCCAACGTTTCGTGAATGTTATGTTCACTTTATCAAGGGATTCGTCTATTTAAATTAAAAGAAAAATATATTTAACAACATTGCAAAAACTTTTACCACAAACAATTATGACTTACAGTAAGAAAAAATGTTTTTTAATCTCCGAGATTCATTGTACTAATAGAAGTTACTTTAAAATAAATAAATGGCTATGACTTTCTTAATACCAATTATCCTGATAATAGAGCACACGCAGGTTCAGGAATTTTAGTAAAATCAACAATAAAATATGAAATATTAAACGGATTTCAGCAAACATATCTTCAGGCAACAAGTATTAAGCTGAAATGTGATGATGGTGATTTAGTCGTATCGTCAATATACTTTCCACCTCGACATAACATTAAATGTGATAAATGTGAGGAATTTTTTGAATCACTTGGTAGGCGATTTATGGTCAGTGGTCACTATAATGCCAAAGACCCATGATGGGGTTCCAGATTAACAAACCCTAAAGGAATTGAACTTTATGTTTGAGAAAGAAAAACTATTCATCCATAATCAACTGGAACGGCAATGTATTGGCCAAGCGACCCACGTAAAATTCCAGATCTTCTGGATTTTATAGTTTACGCTGCTATAACTAGCCACAAATTATAAATTGAAAGTGTTATAGAGTTAAGCTTAAATCACACACCTGTCTTAGTAAACTTTAATGCCACTATTGCCATGAAACCTCCTAAGTATCAAGAATTAAAATCGAACACTAAAATTTCGGTATTTCATCAGTACTTGAATGACAGTGCTAATCTTAGAATAAGTCTCAAAATAAAAACTGAGCTAGAGGAAGCCGTTGAAAATTTTACAAACGAAATACACAAAGCAGCGCAAATTTCAACTCTAATGCAAGAAACATCACAACATCAAGTAAATCTCGGAATATCCTTCGAAATACGTCAGTTCGCAAAAGATGGCAAATCAATAGAAACGTAAATGATAAACGTTTATTAAATAAAGCAGTTAAAGATCTCAAGCATTTTCTATTTGAACACAAGAATGCAAAAACATCAGAATTTCATGAAGAAATAAACAACTCAAAATATGATTAGCACCTGCTGTGAACAGCTACCAAACATGTTAAAAGACCAGCAAAAACGAATATTCTCCTTAAAAAATCTGATGGTTTGTGGTGTAAAACGGATAAAGAAACTTCAGAGACATTTGCTCTTCATTTAAAAAATATATTTACGCCATTTTCTTTCAACACAACAAGACAATAAGAAGAAATATTAGACTATTTATCTTGTCCGTTACAAATGGACTTTCCAATAAAATAATTTACTCCAAATGAAGTTAAAAATGAAATAAGAATGTTAAGTAAAAAAAAAATGTCCTGGATAATAATAATTCAATGTTACGACTTAACCACTTTCCAAATAAATGGATATGCGCGGAAATTATAATGATACAAAAACCTAAGAAACCTAAAAAATTAGCATCTTCACTTAGACCAATAAGTTTGATTACAACTTTCTCTAAGATATTTGAAAAAATGTTTTTAAAAAAAAAGATTATCACCTATTTTAAATGAAAGAAATATAATTCCTGAACATCAGTTTGGGTTTCGATACAAACACGGAACTCCTGACCAGATACACCGAATTGTAAATGTTATAAGAAATGCTCTTAAAAAAAATTCTGCTCTGCGATTTTTCTTGATATTGAGCAAGCCTTTGATAGAGTCTGGCATTTAGGGTTACTTTATAAAATAAAATACTTCTTACCTGCACCCTATTATCAATTTTTTAAAAGCTATTTATCCAAAAGACACTTCTACGTGAAAATCAATGATAAAAGATCAGAACTTTATGAAATTAAAGCTGGTATACCGCAGGGAAGCGTATTGTGTCCAACTTTGTATACAATTTATACAGCAGATATACCTACACTTGATTACGTATTGGTTGCAACATAATTGCCGTAAGCGATTCTACAGATGAAGCATCTTCATTTGTACAAAACGAGCTTAACGAACTTGACCAATGGCTACAAAAATGGAATGTGAAAGTAAATTCTGCTAAATCCAACCAAATGTTATGCACTAAGACGTGGTGAATGCCCTAACATTACCATAAATAGTAACTTAATCCCAAAAACAGAATATATAAAATATTTTTGAATGATTCTTGGTAGACGACTTACCGGGAGAGATCATATTAAAAGCAAACAACAACTTAAACTCAAAACGAAAAAACTTTACTGACTTTTAGGTTCAAACTCTCAGTAAGGTTTAAATAATATATTACGAATTTATAAAGTTATCCTTAAACCAATCTGGACATATGGAATCCAATTATGGGGTACCGCTAGCAACTCCAATATTGATATTCTTGAGAGATACCAAGCCAAAACACTGAGGCAAATCCTAGATACATAATGGTATATTAGGAATAGTGTTGTGAAAAGAGATCTTTCTGTAATTAGATCCGTAAGCGAAAGATATCTGCAAAGACTAAGTAATCATGATAATCCTATGGCTATCATATTATTAGACGACACCAACGAAATTAAAAGACTAAAGCGCAGCCATATCTTAGATCTACCGTTCCGAAAATAAATTATCATTTAATATTCTAAAAATCATCTTATTTATTTTATTTAATGTTATGTATCTCATTGGAGTTACATAACCTCTGTGGTGTATCTATTTAATCGAATTTGTTTATTATCCTACGATAGATTGTAAATAAAGAATGAATTAATAAAGAAAAAATATAAAAAAAAACTAAAAAACTTTGGATATACCGACTATTTACTATACCCTATACAACTGTGTGTATATTTTGTGCTGATGTTTGTGGCTACAAAAACATTTGACCTAAACCCATCTTTTATTATACCGATCGACTCAGAATTACTTTCTGAGTCGATTAGCGATGTCCAGCCGTCTGTCCGACTGTCCGTGTCCGTCTGTGTAATCAATCAAAGTACAGGTTGCAAATATGAATATATTTTGATGAAATTCGGTATATGAGCTTCTATCAGCCATAGGACGAATTGTTGCAAATCGGTGCATGTTCAGACCTAGTCCCCATGCAAATGAATCCTACGAGATCTACTTAAATTGACATAAGATCCAAATCATCATATAGATCTGGTTCAAATTTGTCTAGTCAGTAGTCTAAAAATAAACCATATGGGACAATTTTACTGTTTTCAGTGAAGTTACAATACATATTCTTATATTACAATGAACAAATTATACTGAACGATAAAACTTTAAACCATTATATCTCAAAACTATCTATTTTGAGTTGTTACAGTATTGCACTGGCAAGACGATATATGTATATGATTTTAACTCAATTTAAAAAATTTTTAATTATATTTCAATACAAGTATGAAATTTGCTATTCTTGGATATAAATAAATATAAAAATTATAATAAAAATTAAAGAAAGCAATACTTTAGAATACCTAATCTAAAAATCCCGCAAATATATGGTAGTGACACATTCTCCATTTCTATACAAGTAATGGATACAGCGGATGGACAAATTACTATGGACATACAAAAAGCATTTTCAATACCCGAGCTAAGAGCGTAAAACATTACCTCAAAACGCGCTAGAAAACGGTAAATTATAAATTATAACGAAAAACAATAGAAAGCACTAGTATTTGGTGTTGGTTTTTAATTATATGTATGTCAATAAAAAAAAAGGTGAAGAGACAAATTTTTTATATTAAAGATGTTTAATTTTCTTGCTCACGTCCAGGCAGTATTATTTTTACATACAATAAAATTTTTATTTATTTATTTTTGAAGTGAAATAATTAATTTCACTTCTTTAGTCCATATTGACTATGTATTAAAGAATTAACGGGAATATATAATAAAGAATTTTTAGAACTTCTGTGCACTTGACACTAAACTTTTTATATAGTTGTGTGATATACTTCAATCCAAAATAAATCAGGTCTGCCTCAATTTTTCCATTTACTTAGTTTTCAAATTTTAAGACAATTTTCAATTTCTTTTTTGCAGGGACCTAAAATAACTGCTATCAACTTTACGAATCGAAAAAGTTGCCCTTCTTTAAGAAATATTTAAAAAGTAACTGTATTTGACAACATAAAAACAAATCGTTGGTCGTAGCTGTTAAAATTCAATTCATATTTCTTTAGTTATTTTGTAAAACTTACATTTAAAAAATAAAGTTATTTGAAAATGTTGTTGTTCAATTTAAATAAATAACTTTTAAAATTTTTAAATTTTAAGATATATTAAGATTTTGTTTTTCAAAATTATTAAACGACAAAAATTCATGTAAAAAAATTAATTAAAACGTAATTTTAACACACAAAAATTATGTAGTTCAGCTGGGGGTTTGAACCTGCGGCCATCTGTAGTATAAGCCAACACACTAACGTCTAAGCTACTGAGCTGATTCATAAATATATTTTTACTTTAGGTTTAGTGAAGACGATAATTACATTAGTGATAGTGATTCCGAAAGCGAGGACATTTTAAACCCAGACATGTTTAAAAGCACAGCTCCTATATCTATAAAGTGCGCAGTTTACACACTGCAGCTAGCGGTTAGAGATTTTGTTGGGGAGGACCAGAAAAAGGCTCTTATGGACCGTTCTCTTCATGTGGTTAAAACATTAAGAACTTCCCTCTTACGAAGTACACTTAAAATGTTAAATTTAACTAAACCCAAAATGGATGTGCCAACTAGATGGAACTGAACATATGACATGCTGCAATGTAAAATGTAAAGTCATTTGTTTTCAACATATGAAATAGCCCCACACAAATGAGAAATATAAGTCCATAGAGGATTTGGTTATCATATTAAAACCAGTCTATGAAACAACGTTGAACCTTCAAAAGAAGCAACTGTTTATTTGTGATTTTTATAAAACTGGGCTTACTTTAAAAGCTTTGTTAACCCTCTGTCATGCACATGTATCTGGCCAGACATTTTACGAATTTAACTGTGATTTAAATATATTTCTAATTTAGGTAGCAGTTTGAGTGTTCAAGTACCCTCTACAAATATTTTTATTTATCGTTTTATGGAAAAACACATTAAAAAAATAGCAAAAACAATTTATGTGGGTTTTTCATCTACACATCACATACGTAGTACATGCGTACACACATATTTTGTACTGACAACTGTATGAATAAAAATTAGGTAACCCTCTTTCAGATTTTTGCCTACGCCCCTCGCTCTCTGCAGTGTATACATACTGTCACCTCAATTAGTATCATACCCTCGCAGGTAGCACAAAAACGGTTTGCTTTTTTGTTTTTATATTTTTTCGCATCAGTTTTTTTATTTAGCTACTATGCCCATTTATATTAATAGAAAAATTTGCATATTCGGCACGGCTACTCATAGTAAAATTTTAAAACCTCTCCCTATCGCCCTCATAGCTAGCTATTTAGATTTTTTGCATGGAATGTTAATTGTCTCAGAGGCTCAATGTCTAGTGCTTGCAACTTGCAGCCCGAATATCGCCAGTTCAGATCTTCGTAACACTTAGATGCATGATCCTGGAGTACGTCTGAATTTCAACGCATTGTATTGGCTTCATTGTTGCTTAATGTTATTAACTATCACAAATTGTAAATAGCTAAACGAGTATATTTGCAAATAATATGAAAGAAACAAACTTCCATTTAAAATTAGCCTACCCCTATAAAATCAACTTTTAAGTGTAATGTATGGATGGATGGATGGATGGATGTTTGTTACATTGTTTGTCTGCTATCTGGAAAGAATATTGTTGTATAAATGAACATTTCATATGAAGTTTTTCTTTAAACTTTTTGCTTGCTTTACTCTTATTCTACTCTGACATGGGTGCCCATACTTTTATATTATTTATTCAACAGATTCATATATATAAATACAATACATCGTTTTCTATGTCATTCTTATTTCATTTACAATGTATTTTCTTTTTCGGTTTACATCTATTAAACTGTCATTTATAACAACGTTTTATAAGTAGCGAATATTAATTATAGCTTAGATTGATATTTGGCTTGCCAGATCCAATAAGTATAGAATGTAAACAACGCAATACAAACGAAAATTGTTACAAAAGTTATAACTAGTAGGCCGATTACCTAAACATTGGGTTTCAGAAGAGTTTTCCTGTATAAAAATGGTCAGTTTCCAACCATACTCGCCAAGGACATTAATGGACATTGAATGTAAGCGTACCTCAAATTTGATTTAAAAAATTTTATAGTTGTTGCTCTTAAGAGTCGTTCGCAAGAAACGTTATTTTTGTTTTTTTGCAACTCTTATGGTGCAAAAGATTTGTTAGTTCTTTTTACAGATTTTTTGGATATCTTTATGGGTTGCTGAAATAGATTTTATTCAAATAATGAGGTCATGAGATATATATATTTAAATACTATTGTTAACGCCACTTCCAAAATCCCCATGATTGTTTTAAGATCCAGCAAAACTAGTTACAGATAAAAATTTTATAATTCGTAATTACGTATGTATAAAATTTATCGAAACAAATGAAATGTCAAGACGCGTCCCTGAGCCTTCGCCATTTTATTCGGAATTACTTTATTCAATTTAAAATTTAAGAAAAGTTTCTAGTTCTTTCCATACCAAAAAGTAGGTACCACATATCAATATTTTCCCAATTCCTAATATTTTTGTTTTATTTAGAAATTTTAATATAAATACATTTTGTTGAACAAATTGAAATTTTTATGAAACTTATTTTATTCTAAATCCACGTGAAAGACACTAGCGAAAGCGGCTGGCGTACCTTGCTAACAAATATGTTCCATCGATGTTCTATTTTCACAAAACAAGATAAATCACTTTTAATTATTAGTATTAATTTTACTTTCCCAGAGATAAATACTTTTTTAACGCACCTGGCGTTAGAAGACCCAAAGTTAATGTTTTGAG